>JASDQU010440252.1:65206-79777 GCA_032191745.1 Picea mariana | reverse complement strand
CCTCTATACATGGCTCAAACTAGCATAGTGAAAGCTACAATTTCATCCTTTAAAAAAAACATGGCTGGAAATTACCTTGTACCATCATGTAAGGATAGTTGGAAATTACATTGGTTTAAATCTAGGATTGTTCTTCTCCAAGTTCAGAAATAAAACAATCAATTTCTCCTGGCATGCAATTTTAATGACAAGCATAAACATAGCTAGAAATTAATGATACAAGTATAAAATATTATATTTTCTCTCTTAATTCTTCATCCAAAAATTTACTCTCTTTTCCCATTCAAATTTCTTCTTTTTATCAGTGAAATATGGATAAAAAGAACCTATTACCAACTTCATTTTAGTTTCAAGAAAGTAGGGGAGACAAACTCCAAGATTATAGGAGATGGTTGCATAAATTTAGGGAAAGGTTACATCCACTTCTCATACCTTCTATAGATTATAGGTTAGGCTCACATTAACACCATAAAAGAGTAAAACATTGAATTAATGGTAAGGTGGGTGAATGACTTAGGTAACTAGGCATATAACATTCATTAGACCCCCTTACCTTTCCCTCTCATGGTATCATAGCCCCTTTAGGTGCTCCTACCTCAGTTAGTCCTTGCCATTTTCTTAAATGCAAAATAACAATATATGCAAGTGTTCAAATATCCAAATCACCATGATATGTCTACCTTTTGGTGTAAACTAAAACATGGTAATAAAATATCCATGTTAAAAAACATTTCAAAATAATTAATTATAAGTTTTCAAAAGGATCAAACTAAAAGTTTAGTATTGTTGTAACTAAAATAGAGGAAAAGTAAAAAAAAATCATATGAAAAAAACAGAAAAAAGATATATGCATAAGCCAACTCAAAAGTGGTTATTTTTTCATTGTGATACAAAAATTAAATAACAAAATTGTCTCAATCTAATATTAATGTACATTAATCAACGATCAATATGGGGAATATGAGAAATGGAAAATGAAATGTGATTGTTGATGGGTTGACAAAGAGGAAGTGAGATAAAATGATAGAGAGAGGATGAGACATAGATGATCAAAGTTGAGAGAAAACTAGGAAGAAAATGTAGGTCAACCCATTGCCCAACCTTTGGTGCATCTAACTAGAGAGTCTTCAAGGCATTCAGTTTAGGGTAATATTGACAATTTTTAACCACATTACCCAACTGCATATTTTCTCATAGTTTTGAATTATATTGTGTTTATGATTCATATTGTGATTGTAACATATGCAAAAAATTGATTAGACTATGAAGGGATAGAATCTAATCAACTACCACAAGACCTTTCCCCCTCTTGGGTTTCAAGAATAACTAGGATTTGTAGTGGTTTTGAAAAGGGTGGATTTTTTTTTTGAAATTTTGGATACAAACATAAGAGAAGCATTGGGGGACCTAACCCTGATCGGAAAAATATAGAACATTTCTATAACATTATTAAGTTTTTTTTTTTAGTAAAATTCAACGATTACACAAGATAAAATCCTACATGGATTGATAAAACAAAAAAAATTAAAACAAGCAACAAAGTTCTTAGGTTTTCTATATGTTAAACATGCAAAGACACGTGAAAATGTATCGAAAGTGTTCTCTTCATTTGGAAAATCAAGAAAAATCGATATCCTAGCCACTTGCGGGGCAATTACAACTATTTTCATTGCACTAGGGACTTCAAGAAGTCGAAGGGTGACAACAATGTCAAAATTGCTCCATGTTTCAAGAAAAACATAATTGCAAAGACATACTAAATTCATGGACCACATAGATGAAAACAATGAATTTGCTTGTTCAAATATTATTTGCAGACAACCCTATTGATATATACTTCCAAAAGGCATTAGAGAGAAGGTGCTAGAGCTTTTGGAACCCATTATTGAGCTAAACTTTATCATAAGATTTTTTTGCAGTAATGCTTGTCTACAGGTATGTACAATGAGAAATTTAAGCACATTATGGAGATGATGCAAGTTGAACTATTTGAGGAATTTCAAGAAATCAATATTGGTGTCAAGATCACCATTATTATGTTTGATAAATTGAAATTGTGGTATATTAGGCCCAACATAGTTCATGACACATTTTTTTTCAATACCACATTGAATCAAACTCTATTATGACACATTCAAAGATTTATACAAAAGGTAATAGGAAGGTGGCCCTCCTCCTCCCACAATGCACGATTCTATTTCAATGATATTATGCAAAAGGAATATTGAAGATGTGTTTTTCAATAAAACATGTGTAGGTGGAAGAAGATGCCTCGATGTTGTAATTTCATACTGCTCCATAGGGATTTTTCTATGGATCTCACATGCCTTGGAATGTTAGATATCATAGTCACATGGAGAAGAAATGATTATGTAACTAATATGTCCTCTTCTTCTAGTGTAGAATCTAAGAGGATTGACTTGCTTAAGGATGATATCTCTATTTCAGAATTCAAGGGGGAGTTTCAAAATCAAATTTATAAATATCAAACTCTCATAGGTTTAGGTGGAAATCTTCCCCATTCAGATAATCTCACTAGGTATTTGATCCATACACAATCTTATCAGTGGTAGTATTTAATTACACATTTTCTCCCCATAGAGAATACCAAGCAAGTATTATGGTTATGACTGGGTATTATTTTTTCAATTATTTTATGTGTAGTTTCCACATATATATTTATTGATTTTCTATGGTATTGTGTACTAAAATTAAATATCTACTTTATGTTGGGGATTGGGTGTAACACTGAAAGGAACAATAACAAAATATGTAGAATAAATGAAGAGCAATAAACTTCAAAGAATATCGATGGTTGTCTAAAGGCACCATTTTAGAACTTAAGAACATTGTATTGTGATTAAAACATCACAATACATCATTGAACACACATTTACAATACATTTATATCGAGCCATAAAGTCCCGTGTTTATAGTTTTTGTATTTAACCAATTTCCTTGAAATGGGGAAGATCTTTTCCACATATAACCATCGGTCCACATAAAATTATTGGTGATTGGAATAGATTCTGACAAATCTAATATGTTGCATCGACCAATTGACTTATCAATTCGACCCGACCATCCAGTTTTCTAACACGTAGTCGACTGATCAATTGGTCGATCCATCGACTGACTGTCTTCGAATACTAGTCGATTATCCAATCGACTGTCTATTTGACCACTTTACGACTGTCTCCAACCGCTAGACGACTGACCGACAATTGTCTCTAGTAAAGGTGGTATGAACCATCATACCAACTGTTAGCACTCTGTAAATCTATTTGGCTGATAAACAGATGACAAAGGTAACTTTTTCAACTAACTTTGAGACCTGAAACTAGCCTTTCGGATCTAGAGAGGGCTCTCTCAGAAATGGCGCGGTCTCCACACAGGATGGCGCGGTCTCCACACAGGATATGGATTTGCAAACAATGGCTAGATTTAACACCGATGATAAAATGTTTCTGGATATATTGGCGCACAAAAGTAAAACTTGGGCTATGGAGTTGGTATAAGGAAGAGACGAAACAAATGACTCAGTGACTGGATTCGAGAGGAAAAGGCTAAGCGAGAAACAACCTTCAGTGTAAACCATAAAGTGTGGCAGGAGAAAAACACAGGAAGCAACTCAAGAGCTCCGCTATGAATGAATTCTGAGTTATCTTGAGAGGAAAACATTTTGTCTAAGTGGCGCGAACAAGTGGCTATGTGCAGCGAATCCACAAGTTCAAAAATTTGTTCCGAAATAGATGATATGAGATATGAAATAACAGATAACAAGAAACACATATGTAGAGAAAGAAACACAATACATCTGACTATCACAACTAGAATCTTTTCATCAAATCACAGGACCTTTGCATTAAATTTCGGTCAGAAAACTCAGATTTACATACAATAACATTCGTTTACTCAATTTGCCAACCAACCCCGTTTACATAAAAATGATCCCCTTATATAGAAAGCTAATGTCACCCTTGGCTGTTAGGGTCGAGCTACTCTCTCCTGGAATCATGGATCCGTTTTCTTTGAAAGAGAATAATAACTTCAACGGATTCACTAAAAATAGAAAACCCGACTTTGCCAAGTCATAATCGTAACCGAAATATTCTTTATAGTCATTGATCATGATCCAAATTCGACCATATGGTTGTGATGAGCCATCATTTTTCACTAATGGACACTCTGTCATCCCTCCATAGCAAGTCTACTACGCAACAATAACCTACAACAAAAACACAACAAAATGTGCAACAAACTGGTAAAATAGGTGTTAAATATGACATCGTATATCACTGATAAAAAACTATTTTTAGAAAATGAGAGAGGTTTTTGTATTTAAGATCATTATAAAGAAAAACCTCTCCCGGTTTCTTGAAATTTATCTCTAGCTGGCTGGACTACATGTCGTAAAAACATGTCTCGGACAGGAAATCACGAAAAATGAAAAATAGGGCTCAAAGATATCTTCGAATACCCCAATCCGTGACACATTTTACAAATATGAAAGACATTTTTATTTTTTGGCTTGTCCTTGACAAAAACCTCTCGGGTATTTTCAAAATTCCTCTTCTGTTTGTCGAAAATTGATCTTGAAGTTGACCACTAAATAAGTAATTTGTGTAGTGAGACTTGTAGCCTGTGCACAAGAAAGTCCACTGCGCGACAACATCCTATGCACGCTAGCCCACTGCGCGACAACATCCTATGCATGAAAACCTTCTTTGCACGACATCATCCTATGCGCGACAACCCATTGCATGACGAAATCCACTGTGCGACAACATCCTATGCGCGACAACCTTCTTTGGGTGACAACATCCTCTGCGTGACGAAATTATCTACGCGATGACATCCTTTTCACGACAACATCCTTTGCATGGTGCACAGTGAATTTTGCAGCGCGTAGTTGCAAATTGAAATGGGAATAAATAAATGATAAGATTCCTTTTGAAAATGGCCCTTGGAGATGTTAGATGATGCCATGCATAAAAACAACATGGGTACTAACATACATGACTTTGAAAATTGTTGAAAAACCTATAACCTTAGCTATGAAAATCATGGTGCTAACACCAACTATCTGTGACTACTAGTCGATTATCTGATCGACTTTCTAGTTGACCACCTAACCGATTGTCTCCAACTGCTTCTAGTCAACTGACCGACTGGTTGTCTCTATTAAAGGTGGTATAAACCATAAACACATTTTTAAAAATATTTAGGAGGTGAAATTATGCCAGCATGACACCCCCCCATAATTGAAGCTTCATAAAGCCCAAGCATATTATGCAGTTTAACAAACTTAGCTTCAGACAATGGTTTTTTAAAAATATTAGCAATCTGATCATCTGTTTTACAATAAACAAGACCAACAACCTTCTTTTGAACCAATTGTCTCAAGTAGTGAATATGAAGTTCAACATGCTTCATTTTACTATGTGCAACAATATTATCAACAACTTGACTTGCACTATGATTGTGACAATGGATAACAGTCAAGGTTTGAATAGGAAACCCAAGTTCAACCAAGATTTGGTGAATCCAAACTACCTCGTACCTGCATTAATGGTGCCATGATACTTAGATTCCGTAGTCAACAAGGAGATCAAATTTTGTTTCTTTCCTAACCAAACTAGCGGTCCAATGCTGAAGCGAAACACATAGCCAAAAATGGACTTCCAATCATCATTGTCACCTTTCCAGTCAGAGCCAGTGAAGATGACTAATGAGTCTAAACTTTGACAATATTTGTTACCAAGATGAAATGTACTTGTGAGATAAAAAAACAGTTCTTTCGACAACTTTCCAGTGGTTTCTCAAGGACCCTACATAAATCAAGAAACCACACTAATAGAAAAAGAGATGTTAGGTCGACTATGAGTGAGATAAATAAGGCTATTAACCATTTGTTGATAAAGAGTGGCATTGAATTTTGGAGTCTAACAATCTTTAGTTATCTTAAATATGGACTAAAAGGGAGTAGCACATGGCTTACTGATGGAAAATACCATCAACTTCAACCCACAATCATAGAGTTTTCAACACTCTGTCGTAGTCAATATTCGACTACTTGTTTGGCCTTAGATCAACATGAACATGAACTCAAATTTGTATTTTTCGACAGCATTGAATTGTGCTCTATCATAGATAAATCTGCATGGAATTACCACTACATAGATATATCTCTACTCGCATAAGAATCACCAACCAATGTTGATGAAATTTGTCGCAAACAATTCTGCGCAAAATTCAACAAACAATGCAGGTGTGTCACAGGTTACTCTACATGAGAAATCCTACAACAATACTAACTTGTCACAGATCTTTACAGGGCGTTCTACTGCACCAAATCGTGACTTTCTGTTCCTATGAAAACAAATACTCAGGAATATTCTTTTAAACAAAATTTTAGAACTTGTTGAAATTAACCGCGCACGATCTTCTTGCAATCACATAAATTCATCACTCTTCCAAAATAGATTCATCACACATAGCGCGAAAAAATGCAAACACATAGCGCTACAACACCACACACTCCGCTTTTTCTTTTTATCAATGAAAGAGTAAATTTACACATGAAAAGTCGTTCCTTCTTGGTCTTTTGGACCTGTAAGATCCACACTTTTACATATTCAATCTCACACACTCACTCACCTATGCCTCTTACAAAGCATTCAAAATATCTCAAGCCCTAAGATAGCTCACAAATAAATGAATCCCAAGTTATCTTAACAAATTCCAAAACCAGAGATTTGTTCCTAATATTTAGCAGCAGACTTAACACATATGACAAACAACTTGATATCTAATCAAACGAATTCAATGAAAATGTCTTCTAGAGACATTTCATAATTATTACAGATATAATAAAATAAATTAGGGAACCAACTCCCTTGGTAAATGTCTTTGATCCTTGAGATCAATTCTAGAACTTGTTGTTAGATGCTCCTGCATCAAATTCCCAGGGAAGGAAAGAACTATTCATCAGGTCTTCAAGGTCTGCACCGTACTTGGAAATTTCAGATGTTGTCATCCAAGTAGCATCCCCTACTAGTTGACCTTTCCATTTGACCAAGTACTGGAAATATTCTTTGTCTCTGGTTTTCTTCAGTAGTTTCATATCCAATACTGTCTCAATCTCCTTTTGCACTTCTTTAGGTAGTTGTTTTTTACATACTATGGTCTGATCTCCATCACTTACATGTTCATCTACCGAAACATTCTTTGTCTCCTTGAAGAGATACAAATATGTGACATTAGAGATTGGAGAAATTCCAACACCACTTGGAAGTTCTATTTCATATGCATTAGAATAAAATTTCCTTAAAATTTTACATGGTCCAATTATTTTAAGCTTTAATTTTTTATAAGTCCCTAAAGGAAACCTCTTTTTCCTCAAATACACCATGACCAAATCACTAACCTCAAAATTCACTGATCTTCTCTTCATGTATGCTTGTTGCTTATACTTGTGGCTATTGTCTTTCAATTTCTATTTGACCCTTTCCTACAACTCTTGCATACTTATTGCAAAATCCTCACTATCAACACTTCTCAATTCCTATTTCCCCAAATTCCTGAACTCATACACTTCCCTAGGATGCATTCCATCCAAAATTTGGAATGGACTCATACCCACACTTCTATTTGGTGAGTTATTATATGCAAACTCAGCTTGATCAATCATCTAATCCCACTGCCTAGGGTTCTCATTCACAAGGCTTCTCAAAATATTTCTCAGACTTCTATTTATTACTTTGGTCTGCCCATTAGTCTGTGGATGATAGGCTGAGATAAAACTGAGATTAGTACCAAGATTTTTCTATAATTTTCTCCAAAAGTGTCCCACAAATCTAGTATCTCTATCGAAAACTATACTTTTGGGTAAACCATGCAACCTTACAACTTATTTAAAGAACGAATTTGCAACATTTGTCACATCACTAGTCTTGGTACAAGCAATTAAATGATCCATTTTTGAAAATATATCTACCACAACATAGATTGAATCATTACCTCTCCATGTTCTTGGAAATCCCAACACAAAATCCATATTCACTACATCCCATGGCCTGCTTGGAATCGGTAGTGGCTGATACAATCTTATATTCTGACTTCTCCCTTTAGCATTCTGACAAATCCTACACTTCTCCACAAAATTCTTCACTTTATTCTGCATACCTGGCCAATAATAAAAATCATTTACCTATGAAAAATTTCTATCTTGTCCAAAATGTCCAGACAGTCCTCCACTGTGTTTTTCTTTGATCATATTTTCCCTCATTGAACACTTTGGTACGCACAATTTACTATTCTTGATCAACAATCCTTCTTATATCATATAGTCCAACCATTGAATTTCGTTACTAGCAACGATATTTTCACAAGATGCATAGGCATCCTTGAAATATGCATCATCTTGATACATTTCTTTTAAACCATCAGAGCCTAAAGTCCTGACTTCAAATTCTTGAAAAATTAAATTAATTCTACTCAAAGCGTAAACAACCTTATTAGTCTTACCACTTATGTGTTTAATTACAAATGTAAAATTCTACAGAAATTAAACCCACTTGGCATGTATTTGATTCAATTTTGGTTGAATACTTATAAATTGTAATGCATGATTGTCATTGTACCTAAAAAATTCCTTGGGCATGAGGTAATGCCTCCACTTCTTAATTGTTTGAACAATTGCATAAAATTTCTTGTCATAAGAGGAATATTTCTATTTTGCTTCATTTAATTTCTCATGAAAATATGCAATTGGTATTTTCTCCTGACTCAAGACAATTCTTATTGCAGTCCCACTGACATCAGTCTCAACTTGAAAGAATTTAACAAAGCATGGCAAAGCTAACACATGCTTTTCAGTAATGTTTTTCTTCAATAGTTTAAAATTTCCACCAGCTTCTTCAGTCCACGTAAATGTTTATTTTCTTTCTTTGATAGTTTATACAATAGGTGCACATATCTGACTGAAACTTGTAATGAACTTTCTATAAAAACTTGCAAGTCCATGGAAACTTCTTACCTCAAATGCATTTCTTGGGGTTGGCCAATTCACAATTGCTTGAACCTTTTTTGGGTCCATATTCAAACCTTCTTCAAATACTACAAACTTCATAACACTGCATTTCTTCAAATTTATTAGCAGTTTTGTCTTTTGTAGGGTACTCAAAAACATCTTGAGATGCCTTAACTGATCCTCTTTTGTCTAACTATAGATCATGATGTCATCTAGATAGATTATCACAAACTTTCCAATAAATTCCTTCAATACCTCATTCATTAACCTCATAAATGTACTAGGAGCATTTGTGAGCCCAAAATGCATCACCAACCATTCATACAATCCACTATTAGTCTTGAAAGAAATTTTCCATTCATCCCCTTCTCTAATTCTAATTTGGTGATATCCACTCTTTAAATCAATATTTGAAAATTATTTTGAACCACTCAAACAATCCATCAAATCATCTATGCGAGGAAATGGAAATCTATACCTTATGGTAATTTTGTTGATTGCTATGGAGTTAGTGCACATTCACCATCATCCATCCTTCTTTTGGATGAGTATTATTAGTACAACACATGGACTCAAACTCTCCTTCACCAAAACTTTGTCTAACAGATCATGTACCTCCCTTTTAATCTCTTCATTCTCTTGTGGGGTCATTCTGTAGGCTACTTCATTAGGAAAACTTGCTCCTGGAATTAAGTCAATATGATGGCTAATACTCCTTATAGGGGGTAATGCATTTGGAAAATCATCAACTATAATATCTGAAAACTCATCCAACATAGCTTTAACTTCTGTAGGTAAAGCATCCAGATTTTTATTAGTGAGTATTACCTTTGGCTTACAAATTAGGGAAAAATTTATCTCTTCTTCTTTTTTGACTTCTTTCAACAACTTCTTCCCACTTATCATCAGTGCACTTGGACCAATTTATTCCTTGGTTGTATCATCCTTCAAAGGTAACAATGCATGCTTGTTCCCATTCTTTTCGAGAGAACACATGTTTCTCCTACCATCATGGATGGATTTTCTGTCATACTGCCACGACCTTCCCAAAAACATATGGCAGATGTCCATGGACATTATATCACATAACACCTCATCCATGTAGCTACCAATATGGAATTCCACTTTACACTGTTCATTCACCAAAATATGATGTCCCTTATGCAACTAGGACATTATGTAGGGAGTGAGATGTACTAGCCTCTACAATCCCAATTTCTCTACCATATTTGTGGAAACAAAATTTTTTGTGCTACCACTATCAATGAAAATTTTACAACACTTACCTCTTGACTTACATATAGTCCTGAACAGACTTTTCCTTTGAGCTAGTTCATGAACCCCTCTTTTCACCTTAACCAAAATTCTCTTCAGCAACAAGGATTCCCCTACCTCTGGAGTTTCTTATTTTGCTACTGCATTCACATCTTCTTCCTTTGATTATGCTATATTTTCATTTCTCTTATCTATTTCCTTGTTCTCTGGACAATCCCATGACATGTGTCTTATTTTACCATGTGTGTAACATCTCATTTCTCTACCTCTTCCTCAGCCTCTTGAGAACATTCTTCTACCTTTTGATTCTCTTCCTCTTGGTGACTGACTGCTTGAACTTCCTACATCTTCTTTTAAAGGTTGAAATCTTTTCTGTTAGATTGTCCTTTTTCTCTTGTTGGACCCCTTCCTCTATTTCTCTGGCTCTGATTTCTAGCCAAATTCTCTTCCGCCTTCAAATATTCTTGGTATTCATATTCAATAGTTCTCAGGGACAAAAGGATGATTTCATCTTGAATTTCATACCTCAAACCATTTATGCAACCTTCTTAGCATCTTCCTCAATGTGACCAACTCTAATGTTCAACCTATAGAATTATTTTGTGTATTCTTTTACTGTCATAGTTTTCTATCTAAGGTTTTGCAATTGTATAAACAAATTCAATTGATAATCCTTAGGAATGAACTTACCTTTAAATTTGGCTACCATTCTGTCCCAAATCTTGATCTCAGCTTTTCTTTTTCTCCTTATGTCTTCTTGCAACTCATCCCACCATATATTCGCATGTCCCTTTAGCCTAGTCACTACACGCTTCACCTTCTTCTCCTCTTCTACCTATTCATAATCAAAATATTTATCCATGGAATTTATTTAGTTAAGTAATTCATCAACATTTAAATTACCTTCGTACATGGGCACTTCCATCTTAGGCCTGGATCCAAATTTTGTGACAATTCTTACTAGATGTTCCTCTATTGTTTGTCCTTCTAGAGCTCCTTCTATTTCATTGTCAGATCCTGTATCATCACTCTCACTGACATCTCCTATGTCAGGTTCTCTCCTTTGATCTATCTCCATGACCTCCATCCTTGCCTGGATGTGCCTCAACTCGTAGCATAACTCATCAGTTACCACATTCCTATCTCTACCTCCTCGCCTGGGTGGAATGATTCCTTAGATACAATGCTTCTCTAATACAAAAAATGATGACAAATATCTTACTAAAACTTGTAATGAACTTTATATAAAAACTTGCAAGTCCATGGAAACTTCTTACCTCAAATGCGTTTCTTTGGGTTGACCAATTCACAATTTCTTAAACCTTTTATGGGTCCATATTCAAACCTTCTTTAGATACTACAAACTTCATAACACTTCATTTATTCAAATTTATTAGTAGTGTTTCCTTCTGCAGGGTACTCAAAACCATCTTGAGATGCCTTAAATGATCCTCTTTTATCTGACTATAGATCAAGATGTCATCTAGATTATCACAAACTTTCCAATAAATTCCTTTAATAACTCATTCTTTAACCTCATAAATGTACTAGGAGTATTTGTGGGCCCAAAATGCATCACCAACCATTCATACAATCCACTATTAGTCTTGAAAGCAATTTTCAATTCATCCCCTTCTCTAATTCTAATTTGGTGATATCCACTCTTTAAATCAATATTTGAAAATTATTTTGAACCATTCAAACAATCCATCAAATCATCTATGGAAGGAAATGGAAATCTGTACCTTATGGTAATTTTGTTGATTGCTATGGAGTCAGTGCACATGCACCATCCTCCATCCTTCTTTGGGTTGAGTACTGTTGGTACAACAGATGGACTCAAACTCTCCTTCACCAAATCTTTGTCTAACAGATCATGTACGTGCCTTTTAATCTCTTCATTCTTTTGCGGGGTCATTCTGTAGGCTGCTTTAATAGGAAAACTTGCTCCTGGAATTAAGTCAATATGATGGATAATACTCCTTATAGGGGTAATGCATTTGGAAAATCATCAACTATAATATTAGAAAATTCATTCAACATAGCTTTAACTTCTGTAAACAAAGCATCCAAATTTGTATTAGTGAGTATTACCTTTGGCTTACAAATTAGGGAAAAATTCATCGTTTCTTATTTTTTGACTTCTTGCAGCAACTTCTTCCCACTTATCAGCAGTGAACTTGGACCAATTTATTCCTTGGTTGTCTCATCCTTCAAAGGTAACAACACATGCTTGTTCCCATTATTTTAGAGCGAACACATGTTTCTTCTACCATCATGGATGGATTTCCTGTAATACTTCCACGACCTTCCCAACAAAATATGGCAGATGTCCATGGACATTATATCATATAACACCTCATCCATGTAGCTACCAATCTGGAATTCCACTTTACACTGTTCATTGACCAAAATATGATGTCCCTTATGCAACTAGGACACTATGTAGGGAGTGGTATGTACTAGCCTCTGCAATCCCAATTTCTCTACCATCTATGTGGAAACCAAATTTTTTGTGCTACCACTATCAATGAAAATTTTACAGCACTTACCTCTTGACTTACATACAGTTCTGAACAAATTTTTCCTTTGAGCTAGTTCATGAACCTACTTTTTTGGCTTAATCAAAACTCTCTTCAACAACAAGGATTCCCCTACCTCTGGCGTTTCTTATTTTTCTACTGCATTCACATCTTCTTCCTTTGATTATGGTATATTTTCATTTCTCTGATATGTTGCCTTATTCTTTGGACAGTCCCATGACATGTGTCCTATTTTACCATGTGTGTAACATCTCATTTCTCTACCTCTTCCTTAGACTCTTGAGAAAATTCTTCTGCCTCTTGATTCTCCACCTCTTGGTGACTGGCTGCTTGAACTTTCTGCATCTTCTTTTGAAGGTTGCAATCTTCCTCTGTTAGATTGTCCTTTGCCTCTTGTTGGAACCCTTCCTCTGTTTCTCTAGCTTTGATTTCTAGCCAACTTCTCTTCTACCTTCAAAGATTCTTGGCATGCATATTCAATAGTTCTTAGGGACAAAAGGATGATTTCATCTTGAATTTCATACCTCAAACAATTTATGTATCTAACAACCTTCTCAACATCTTCCTCAATGTGACCAACTCTAATGTTTAACCTATAGAATTCCTCTATGTATTCTTTTACTATCATAGTTTTCTATCTAAGGTTTTCCAATTGTCTAAACAAATTCAATTGATAATCCTTAGGCATGAACTTACCTTTAAATTTGGCCACCATTCTGTCCGAAATATTGATCTTAGATTTTCCTTTTCTCCTTCTATCTGCTTGCAATTCATCCACCATAGAGTCACATGTCCCTTTATCCTAGTCACTACATGATTCACCTTCTTCTCCTCTTCTACCTATTCATAATCAAAATATTTATCCATGGCATTTATCTAGTCAAGTAATTCATCAACATTTAAATTACCTTCGTACATGGGCACTTCCATCTTAGGTCTGGATCCAAATTTTGTGACCATTCTTACTAGATGTTCCTCTATTGTTTATCCTCCTAGAGCTCCTTATGTTTCCTCGTCAGATCTTATATATTCACTCTCACTGACATCTCCTATGTCAAGTTCTCTCCTCTGAGATATCTCCATGGCCTCTATCCTTGCCTAGATGCGCCTCAACTCGTAGCGTAACTCATCAGTTTCCATATTCCTATCTCTACCTCCTCACCTGGGTGGCATGGTTCCTTAGATGCAACACTTCTATAATACTAAAAATGATGGAAAATACCATCAACTTCAACCCACAATCATATAGTTTTCAACACCCCGTCATAGTCAATATTCGACTGCTTGTCTGGCCTCATATCAACACGAACAAACACTCAAATTTACCTTTTTATATAGCATTGAATTGCGCTCTGTCATAGAAAAATCTACACAGAATTGCCACTACACAGATATATCCCTGCTCGCGGAAGAATCAACAACCAATGTTGACGAAATTTGTTGCAAACAATTTTGCGCAAAATTCAACAAACAATGCGAGTGTGTCCTAGATTAATTTGCATGCAGAATCCTTCAACAATACTAACTTGTCACACATATTTATGAGGTGTTATAATGAACCAAATTGTGACTATATGTTCCTACAAAGACAAATACTCAAGAAATATTATTTTAAACAGAATTTTAGAACTTGTTGAAATTAACTATGAATGGTCTTTGTTAAGAACCAAATATCAATATAGCATAGAAAAACCTCAGAAAAAGTACTCAACGCCTTGA
>JASDQU010440252.1:43556-64768 GCA_032191745.1 Picea mariana | reverse complement strand
GATTAGTGTAGGATTGTGAGTTGTCTTTTTGTGTTTTTCTCTGTAAATGTGTAATTGGTTTGCGAGCTCGAATTAACCGATGCCTATTGTTTTATTCAGCTAAAAGTAGTCTCTTACTATTTAATCGATGCCTTTTGTTTTATTCAGCTAAAAGTAGTCCCTTACTATTTAACAATTGGTAAGCTTTGAATTTGACGACTTGGTCAATTTTTTGTCACAGATAGTTTTAATGGTTGTTGGGTATTGTTCGGTGAACAAACTGTTAGGTGCCAGTCACATTGTGGAAACTCCATGGGTACGTCGAATTGTTGATGTAATCTGTCTACTTTCTTTTTGTCGGATTGTAAAAATAATTCAATTGTATTTTTTTTATTATTTTTTAATAAAGGTATAATTTTTTTTTTTTAAATAAAAAAGGTGGATCCTATTATATTAACATAAACAACATGCAGTGACTATTGATGATGCCAGCTGTCCCGCCTAAGCAGGAAACTGGGACAACTGGGCATCCTGTGCCAAGTGTTACTCTATTATCAAAATAGACATGGTTTTGCCCTGCTCGAAGGAAACCAGGGCTATCAAACGTATGAGTTTCAAAAAGTATGCCATAGCTAGATATAAAGAAACTGAGCAAGCTAACTGAACTAGAGCTATATGTAGAACAACAAAAGTGCCCCTAATCGAAAGCATCATTGAATCGTTTTACCCGTGTGCTTCCTCTCGTTCCTCTGCTGTCAACGGCCTGCTGGAAGCGAGTACGTCTGCGCACACATCGGGCATTGCCGTTGTGGAAGATTCTTGGAGTGGTCCGCAAAGAGCATGTCCAGCCTTTGGTCGATCCTGGTGAGGCGAAAAACTTGGTCATCCATTAGACTTCTGAGCTCAAAGATGAGTGAAAAGTGCCATAATTCAGAAAATGATAGTTGCTCCAGCCCGCCACTGTCGACGGAGGCTTGGTGCATAAATGCATAATTCTTATGTCAATTTATTTTAATAATTTTTATATTTTAATAATTTGATAATTAAAAAATCAATAAAATTAAAAAGAGATAATATGCAATCAAAGTGTCCATTATTCCATGTTAAAACATTATAAAATAGAGTACAATATAAAGCATCAAAACATGAACATTACAACATAGAGAAAAATATAACACATTAAAATATCGAAAAAATAAACATTATTTAGTTTAGCTTGGACCAAGTAAAACATCAAAGTAAAAGAAAAATAATATGAAAGATTAAAAAAATTAAGAAAATTATCGATTGGCAATGTAAATGGAAGGAAATTTGTAAAAAGGAGGTGGCTATGTGAGAGTTATAGTGGTAGGTATAATTTTTTTTTTATTAAATTTTCATAGACTAATTTTTTAAATAGATTTGTTCCACATGAAAACCCAAATTGAGACAAAAAAAAACTTAAAAACCAAACACTCAACACATCAAATTGGTGTATGAGATCCCCTTGTTTGTGGGACAAGGGACCCCCCTTCGCTCAGCGATTTGACTCGTAAAGTCTACGAAGGTATACATACACTAACCCCCTTTGGATTTGAACCTGTGACCTCTTAAGAAGAAACACATGTTCTTAACCATTAGGCCCTCTCAAGCTATATATATATATATATATATATATATTAATTTAATAATTATAATTAATAATAATGACAAAATTGATTTATTTATTTAAGTAACTATATCTTTATATATTTTCATACCACTTAAAGAATTTAAATTGACTCACCCATAATGCAACCTTCGTTGGGACTACCATGGCTCATATTGCAACTTTGGCTGACTACTATGGCTCATAGTTGATATTGTTCTTATCATCAAAACATGAATTTCATTAGTGCATAGAAGTGGTCATCAAAACATGAATTTTATTAGTGCATAGGAGTGCATACGACTAATCCTTAGCCTTAATAACAAAAGGGTGTAAATATTAAATTTATGGCCTCGCATGTGGCCTTTGATTAGAGGACTATATCAAAAAATAGATTTTTGCAAATATTCTAATTTATGAGCTTTTTCTCTTGACATAATAATAGAAAACATAATACAAAAATAATAAGTAGAAGGGTGAACTCAAGTCCAAAGCTATTTAGGATTCATCATCATTTAGAGCAATAGGGGGAGGGGGTTTGTACCTAGTAATTCTTATGCTTCTTTCTCAATGGTTTCTTTTTCAATAGTTTCTTTTGTAAAAACCCTCTTTAAACCTTGAATTGCTTGGAGAAGAAAATGATAATTCACATTTAACAGTCTAAGTTCCTCTCTAATTTCCTTCATGGAATTATTGCTACTCTCCTCCACCTCATCATAGTACCTAGCTATGAGCTCCTTGGTTTGAAAATATAAATCAAAGATAATAGAGAAACTAATATTATGGATCATGGAGAACACGATGTTCAACACTATGCTAGCTAACCCTTCATCAATTGGTGTTCAACACTATGCTAGCTAGTAACTCTTCATCAATTTTTAAATTTTTTGTGACCCTCATCTTTTTATGAATGTTTTCCTCTAGTTGTTCAATTTTTTTTATTCATAGCTAGCTTGTGTCTCTTTGCAAGAACCTTGGCAATTTTTTTAACATCCATTTGCTTATGTTGGCATGGAAAGCGATGGGCTAGTGACATTGGAGTTGTAGTAGTCGGTGGTCTCCCTTACGAACAAGTAACTTTTTGGGACCTTCTACAACCTCCCCTATGCCTCCCTTCATTTATGGACTCAGAGGAACCTCAAAGACTAGAATGGGCACTCCCTAATCCATACGTCTATGCACTCTTGGTTGTTCCCAATTTGAAGGTTTCTTTATTTACTTTTGAGTCTTCAAGCGAAAGGGGCTACCATTTTAAATCAAATGTTGTTGATCATAACAGGTATAGTTCAATGGTCGTCTCCATTTCATCATGGGAAAAATAAGATAGTAATCGTGATGTTATACTTCAATTTTCATAGTATTGCATAGGTCCAAAATTTTCCTCCAAGTCATCATTAACTCCCAGCATGGGTGTTCGAACTAAGGGATTGGCCATATGGCCACCCCTCTTAACCATTCCCTTCTACCATGTGCCATCGCCTCTTACCAAGTGTTGGATGGGATTGCCTACAAGCGACACTCACCCACTCACCCACTCACCCATCTAAATAATGATAAAGTTAATATTGATATTTCAAAAAGCTTGCTAAATTGAAATATTTATTAAAAATAAAATAATCTTAAATACTTTGATTTTTTGAGGATTTTCACAATAAACAAACCAAAGAGACTAAATGTTAAAAACACTCTCAATGGATGTGTACAAGGATGGGTAAAATTGAATAACATGAAATGTAAAAAACACTCCCAATGGGCCCGTTAGGTAGGCATTATGAATCTTGTCTCGGATGTTTTTATTAATTTTGTGTTTAATGAAAAATGTTATTAAATGTATCATGTGCCTTTAAGTAAGCATTATGGAGGGTTTTAGGTAGGAATCAACAAGGAGTTGCAGGTTTCATGGAGGTTGATCTTTTTCTCAATGATAACTTCTTTGATCACTCCAGATGGCCAAAGGGTATAATTTGATTACGTTAGCTTTACCATTGACTGCAGTTTTTAGCGGTTTTGGAGGGGAATTTTGCATAGGAGAGTGGTTCTACTTTCTTATCTCGAGCGTTCGTCAAGCTCACAGACCCCTAGACTTAGTAGACTGGAACCTTTTCTTCCTCTCGCTTACTAACCTCCTGGATTGACAAGCGTTGAAGATCTTCTTACCTGCTTTGGCTTCCGAACTGACATGCATTGAGTTGACGAGACCCTGGTCATTTATGTTTCGGGTCTTCTGTCTTTTCGTTCTTTACTACTGATCTTCCATCATACATTTTATCAATCCTGACGAGTCGAAACATTAGTTGGTTAACGATTTTTCTACTGAGTTGGCAGTCGTTTTAAGGTAGGGTGGCCCGCAGAGATGAAGGGTGAGGTCATCACCCTCTTGGGTGTGGCAGCCGAGGAGCCTTGGGATCAGGCGAGCTTCCTTTCAATGGTGGATGAGCTTTTTAAGCGTAAAGGTAGTAGAGTCACACTAAAATGTGAATTTAAGTGAGCCATTGACACCCTTGGCAGAGTTTCCTTCTTCCACTACCATCTGTTCAAAGCAGTTTCCCCAGTCTACAGTGTCGAGTCTTTCCCTCTGCAAGGAAGCTTCTCGTCTTCCTGGTGCATTTTCAAAAGTTTTAACTATTGGAGGTTATGATAAGGTGAAGTATTTACAAGGAAAAAGAGTTAAAGAGACATGACTGAATACTATCTGCAACGCTCAAACATTGGAGAACAAGGAAGGTGGTTTGTTGGGGAAGTGAGGCTCTCCAAAGTGCACCATGCGGGCATGGAAGCCAAAACGAACCAAACGAAAAATGGTTATGGGCTTGGATGTGAGACTTGAAGAGTATTGTCCGGTTGCTATGTGTGCTTTGGTGGGAAGGTTGGAATACCGTTTGCTATGAAAGATGACTGTCTCGAAGTGGATGTGTGTTACCTGGGAACCCCTTTTGGGTTATTCCCTGATGTTATTGACTCTCTCGAGGGGATGACTCACCTTTGTTTTCAAAACTCTGGAAGACTCAGCTCGGGTTTTAGAAATTTTTCGGGCTTTTGAGGGCAGCGACCTCATGCTAAAGAGGTGGCGAATAAGGTTTGACCCGATGATGGAGTATTTTATCTATCATCACCTCTGGGTCCTGCTCTCGGGTCTCCCACTACAACGCGTAATTTCAAAGCTTTGGAGGCGATAGGAAATGTCTTCGGACGTTTTATTAAGGTCAATGAGGATTCTTTATAGTCTATAGACAAAAGGATGGCTAAAGTCCTCGTGGAAGTGGATATACATGTTGGACTGTTGGAAACTTTGGAGATTGAATGGAGGGGTCTTCTATTAGTCCAAAGATTAGATTATTGGGTATACCTTTCTGTTGTTTGTGTTGTAGGAAAACTAGTCATATAAGGAAGGAATTTCATCATGTTTATGGAGCTTTTGTTGACGAGGACTCCTTGGAGGAGAATACATCAAACTGTTACTCTCATGGGATAGACGTGCATGAGACGAAAGATTTTATGGGAGCGTGGGATATGGACAAACCAACATCTCCGGACAACACCTTCATTGGTAAGTTGAGACACTACTGTCCATCTCTGTATTTCACTTTGTCTGTGTGGGAAAGAGATCACCTTGATACTTTCTTCCCTTCGGAGTCAAGTTTTCCTTCGGTGATTGTTAAGACTGTGGATAATGAGACTTTTTTAGAGAGTTCAGTTCCACTCTTTGAGATTGTATTAGTGAGTCCAGTATCACCTGATGTCCGACATGATCCCACTCCTGCCCATGTTGATAACCATGTGTTGAGTAACAATGTTCTTCTCTAGACTTTGTCGGAGGAAGATTCACTCCTTGTACCTGGTTATGGAGAACCTATCTCCAGTGAGAAATCCTTGGATAGGATGCAAATGGCCTTGGAACCATCCTATCGAGAGGTTGCTAGTCCTATCCCGATCCCGAATTTCTTGGGGAAAGAAGTTGTGGTTACTACGGGGCCTGGTGATGCTTCTAGAGCTTCTGGTAGTTTAGGAGTCTCAAATGGGAAGGACCTTGCATGGTCACGGGGTTTGGGGCTTGAGTTATCTCCTGTAAAAACTAGAAGTGCTTGCAAAAAATGGGGACAAACCTTTCCTTTTTGGCTAACCAACTTTCTTCAAACATTGATCAGGGGGCGCTTAGAGGCATGAAAGCCATTGCAAGGGCTAAATCGTGATCCTCCTCTCCCTTAATATTAGAGGGGTAGGAGGACCCCTAAAGTTGGCCTCCATGCGTATAATTATCTCAAAAAGTTTACCCAATATTATCTTTCTATAGGAGACTCTAGTGGATGAGGAGAAGGCTAAGAATTTCATGTTTGCATTCAGGCCAGAGTGGATACTTGTGTTGTTAGTTCAGTGGGAAATTCTAGTGGCCTTTTGGTGTCTTGGGACCCTTGATTTTTTGAATTTCTGCATGTCCTAAGTTGTGGCGGTATTTTCTTTTGAGGTTCCATCTTAGTGGATAAAAGGAAGCTTTCTCTTTTGAATGTATATGGCCCATGCACAGACCACAAGATTTTCTGAAAAAAAGTGGAAGACAGGGGACTGTTAGCTCATGATGACTTGATAATGGCAGGGGACATGAATTTCACGTTAAATTCAGATGATATTTGGGGCATAACAAATTTGACTGATGATCCAGGTGGATATTGGTGGCCACCCGCCTATTCCACTTGGACCCACACCATTGTTTCTTTTAGTTTTTCAGTTTTCTTAATTGTAGCACAATTTACTATTTTTAGCAGTTCTTCGGGTCCTGAACTTCCGGAGCTGTTTTGAGGCCCTAAATTATGTTTTTTGGGCATGAATGTTGCGTCAAATATGAGTCCGTTCTAGACTTGATATTCGCTTTTATCTATGTAGTCCTCGGATAGATCTTTCTAACGATGTATCATGTGCGTCAAACAAAGATAGTATGCCAAAGTTACGACCCCGGGAAATTGATGCACCAATTTACCCCAACGAGGCCCATATTCTGGTGTTTCATCTCCTAGGGTTAGGTTTTTGGATGTTTAGGGTTTCCCATTGTTTCTCAGTAATATATAGGCCTTCGAGCCTCATTGTAACAGGTAGTTTAGAGGCCAGTAGCCGCCACATCTCTTCTCAGAGATAAGCTACCAGCGCCCTAGCTAGTTTATTTCCATTCTGTCTGTAAGCATTTTTCAGTCATTTGTTATTAATGAAATGAAGTCTTATTTCCATTGCATCTCTGCGTTTATGTGTATTTTTGTATTTCATTGTGTTCCTACATAAATCCAGATCAACTGATCCTTTGGTGGTCTTCTTCAAGGATTTGTTTGAAAAAAATAATTTAGTGGATGTGGCTCCTACTGAGTTGGCTCCTATGTGGCGTAATGGTAGATCTGGATAATCTGGAATTGCTAAAAGACTTGACAGAATCTTTGTGGAGGAGGATCTTATTGTGCCAACTATGAGATATAGGTTGTGGGTTGAATATCCTTATTTATCCGATCACACACCTATATTACTTCAATTGGACATTGGGATACCGACGGTCGCTCACCCTTTCAAGTTTAATCCAGTTTGGTTGTGTGATGATTCTTTTTCCTCTATAGCTCATGAAGTTTGGATTGATGCACAGCTTCAACAAGTTGAAGGGGCACAAAGGAGATTAGTTGAGAGGCTCTCATTTAAAAAAAAAACGAGTTAAAATTTGGTTGAAAGAAAACTATCTATGGGATAAGATAGAATTGGAAAAGACGGAAGTTGAATTGGCAACACTCTATATTCAGAAGAATCAAGGAACACACACTACAGATTTTGAACAACGATTGATGTCCTTAGAGTCTGAGCGCAACAAATTTCTGTTGGAAGAGGAAGAATGGTGGTGCCAAAAGAGTAGGGCCATATGGATTAAGAGAGGAGATAAAAATACGAAATTGTTTCATCGTTTTTCAAGCTACAGGAGGAACAAAAAACACATCTGGGAAATAAAAGATGAATCTAGACTGATTCACTCAGGTCAGGAGGCCTTAAAGGATTAAGTGGTCTCTTTCTTTAATTCTTTCTATCAGGACATAGGGCAGAACAACATTAGGGATTAGTTAGATACTGTCAGGTTGTATCCTAGGATTTTTTTGGAGGATGAAGTAGAAACTCTTGAGAAGCCTGGTACCATTGAAGAAATTTCAGAGGTTCTGAAAGGTTTTGCAAAGGACAAAAGTCCCAACCTTGATGGGTGGATTGTCGAATTTTTCCTACACTTCTTCGACTTGGTTGGGCAATATTTTCTTGTTGTTGTGGAGGAGACTAGGATTTGAGGTGAGGATTTTCGACTGATTAATTCTACTTTCAGTGCCTTGATACCAAAAGTCAACAATCCTAGTTCCTTCAACGATTTTCATCTTATCGCACTGTGTAATTTATGCTACAATATTATTGCAAAAGTAATTGTGAGGAGACTCATGCCATTTCTTTCTCGCACCTTGTCTGAAGAACATTGGGTTTTCTGAAGGGCAGATAGATTTCAGATTCCATAGGGACAACACATGAATGCCTTCATAGTATCAAGGCCAAAAGAATTCAAGATATCATCCTGAAGTTAGATTTTAAAAAGTCCTATGATTGCACAAATTAGGATTATATAAGGTTTATGCTTCTCTAGTGTGGCTTTGGACTTTTATGACAAACTGGATTATGGGTTGTGTTGCCTCAACAACATAAACCATCCTTATCAATGGCGAGGCCACTGGTTTCTTCAAAAGTGGTAGAGGATTACGACAGAGTTACCCACTGTCGCCTCTTTTGTTCATACTTGTGATGGAGGGCCTGAGTCTTTCTCTTAAAAAAGGTCAATCTGAAGGGAAGTTGTCGGGAATCAAGGTTTCTAGGATTATTAATATCCTCCATCTACTCTTTATGGATGACGTGCTAATAATGTCTAGAGCATCGATCCCAGAATGGCAGGAAATCAAAAAATTTCTTAATGCCTTTTTTTGTGCGACGGGATTGATGATCAACATCCAAAAGTCCACCTTTCTACACTACGATGCTCGTCAAGGAACTTTAGATGATTTGAAAGTTTTGTTTCATTTCAACTTCATGAATCTTTTGGATGGATTTAAATACTTGGGATTCTTTTTAAAGCTTGACAACTACAAGTCGGAGGATTCACAATGACTTATTATGAAATTTGAGAATCGAATTAGTCATTGGTGCAATCGACTTCTTTCACTGGGGGGAAGATATGTGCTGGTCAAAGTAGTCTTAGAAAGTCAACTAGTCTTTTGGATGGCCTTGGAAAACATTCCAACATCTGTTCTAAATCAGATCAGTAAGTTGGTTTTTTCTTTTCTTTGGTTAGGCAACAAGCAAAATCAAACCTACCATTTATGCAGATGAGAGACCATTTTGAAACTAACTTTTTTTGGCAGATGGGGGTTGAGAAACATCTTTTGTTTTTCCAGGGCACTGGCAACTAATACATTGTGGTGTGGATTGATGCAAAATGGTATTTCGCAATGAGTGATAAAATACATGTATTTCACCCATATTTTTGTTATGACTTGGCTATGATCAACTTCTCCAGTCTCATCTTTCGACTCCCAAACTTGGAAAAACCTCCTGAATACTTTACCTTTGATCGTGCATTGGCTAGCCTAGAAACTGGGCTCAAGAGATTCCATTATTGTTGGAAAGGATGAATTATTGAGCTTAGGGAAGGACTCCATTTTGTCTCTTGATTTGATTTCCTATCTAAATAAAAAAAAAGTGTATTTTCTTTATCAAACTAGTTGAGTCTGTCCATAGGGTTCGATCTACTCCAACTGGCTAGATAACTCAAACTTGGGATTGGAGGGTGATCTTGCAGCTGAATGGGAATGGTACAGGAGGAGCTTGATTGGATCAGACATACAACTAATTGAAAGAGCATATGTGTTAAGATGGATGGATGGAGATAGATCTGGTCAGATCACAGTTAAAAACGTATACAATGCACTGGCATCCAAGCTATGGAAAATCAAAATAGGAGGCTGGAGGAAAAACTTTGGTGTTGGGATTGTCCCCAAAAGATTAAGCTTTTCACCTAGTTTGTGATTGAAGATTAAATTCTTACCTGGAAAAATTTACAAAAAAGAGGATGGGTGGGGTCAGGATCCTGTCAACTCTGCAAAGGTAATCGGGAAACTAGAAAACACCTCTTTGTTTATTGCCCTTTCACTATATTAGTTTGGGAAAGGATCAAAGGGGCCCTCAAGATCACTATAGGATGGAATGACACATCAGTGAAGGAATGCTTTGAATATTGGGCTCTTCATAATCACAATATCCCTTCACTGTCAGCCTTTATTTGTTGGTTCATTTGGCTTGAAGTAAACTTGTTACTTGGTTATATTTGAGTCTAAGAGTCTTTCCATTCATAAGATATCATTTCTCTCTTTAGGTGCAACGAGCAATCACAGGCCAAAGGATAAAGTCTATAAGACTGGATGCTCATTTCTTGATATTCCAAATGATAAAATCATGGGATGGTTTGATGGGGCGGCACAAAGGAATGGAGATCTAAGTGGCGCAGGAGGATTCACAAAAATCAATGATCACACAATCTACAAGTGGACTCTAAATTGTGGAAGAGGAACAAATACAAGAGCAGAACTTATGGGTGTTTGGGCTTCTCTAACTTTGGCACATAGACTTTCTATTACAATTTTTCATGTTTTAGGGGACTCTAAAATAGTCATTGAATGACTTAATGGAAAAAGGCACTCTTCAGGATGTCTCTATAGACTATTGGAAGGACAGGATAAAGGAGCTCATCAAGTATTTTCCGAAAATTACCTTTGCTCATGTATACAGAGAAGAGTATCAAGAGGTTGATTGCTTATAAAAAAAGGCCCTCTCATTGTGTCCAGAAAACATAGCATATAATCAGTGGGAAGGAGGTCATGAGGGCCCAAAACTCTTTTTAAAGATGCACTAACAGTCTTTCTAGGGGGTTTTCTCATGTGCTGTTTTTTTTTAGCAAAGAAGGGTGTTTGTTTATTTGCCACTATCTATGTATGAAAGACAAAAAAAAAATTGAAAAATTTGTCTATTATCCGAAAAGTTTGGTGCTAGTTTTGTAAGGAAATTGGATATTTCCATATAAATTATGTCAATGGATAGGACTATGAATTTTATTTTTTGAAAAGTTTGTCTATTATCCGAAAAGTTTGGTGCCAGTTTTGTAAAGAAATTGAATATTTCTATATAGATTATGTCAATGGATAGGACTATGAAACTCAAAAAAAACCTTGATATAATGTTTTGTTATATGAACAGATTATATTAATATAAATATAATGTGCAATTTTAAGAAAAAAATAAATAAGCATTATGGATTTCCTCATATGTATTTCTTAATCTTGTGTTTAGAAAAAGGAAAGTCCCGCAGAAGCTTAAATGTTAAAGACTCTTTTAATGAATGAGAATAAGTAGATGAGATTAAAATGTTAAAGATACTCTCAATGCGTTTATGCCACTTTTAAGTAGATATAGTGGATCTCATTTTTTATGTTTTTAAAAATTTAGTGTTTCACGAAACACTCGTGTTCATGTTTCTTTTACATAAACATTGTAGATATTTTCTTAGATGTCTTTTGTAGATATTTTTTTAATTTTTTTTAACTGTTTTTAGTAATTTTATGTTTAATGGTTATCAAATGATAATTAATTATTAATTAAAAAAGTTTATTGAGTATTATAAATTGAAATTCTTACATCTAACATTGAGACCATTTTATCATATTTAATGGTTATCAAATGATAATAATTAACTAAAAAAGTTTATTAGTATTATAAATTAAAATTCTTGAAACTAATAATGTTTTTGGATATAATTCAACTATCAAGATCCAAATATTAACTAAGAAAGTTCATTGAGTGTTTTTGGATATAATTCAACTATCAAGATCCAAATATTAACTAAGAAAGTTCATTGAGTATCATAAATTGAAATTCGTGAAACCAATAATGTTTTTGATATAATTCAACTATCAAGGTTACATAAGAAAGTTCATTGAATATCATAAATTGAAATTCTTGAAACCAATAATGTTTTTGGATATAATTCTACTATCAAGGTCCAAATGTTAGATTTGAAATGTGGGTCCAACCTAATTAGTAAATATATATTATATATACTTTCTAAAGCTAAAGTGGTTTATACTGCCTACAATTAGTATGGAGAAAACAATCATTAATGGTAATGAAATACATTTTGAAAGAGATAAAACTTCGACCACGTTTTTTTTTAAATATTTATGATGTGGTGTATGAAATTTATTAACATAAAAAACAATAAAGCAGGTATGTTTATGAAATACATAAATATATGTGTATAGTATAATACATACATTGAAATGAATGGGCTATATGTGAAAGGGTGTGAGTTTTTATTTTTAATTTATATAAATATGTTTTAGTTATTGTATTAATTTTTTTAAAGGTGAAAAAACATTTCAAAATTTAATTGTCAATTGGTATTGAGGATAATAATCATTGATTATCATCAATAAGTGAGGGTTAACCTATCACTATTATTGAAAGAAAACCATACCATTTTAGATGACCTGTTTGTGGTCCATAAGGGGGTATACTTTTCCTCCTACTATATGCCTCTAGGTCTTGGGTTGTTAACATGTTTCCTTACATCTAAGGAAGATGAACACTTAGCCTATCATAAATAGTTTTAGGTCTTCTTCTAGGACCAAAAGGTTGGTTCATCCTAGATAATATCTTCAAGAAAGTCGATATCCTATATTGTCATTGTTGAGGATATAAAAATGGGATCTTGTGCTTTCAAGTAGCATTTGGCCTTTGTCCTATACATGAGACTAGATACTAACCCCAATTGTAATTTAACCTCTTGCATAGGAGAAACTTCATCTTTTTTTTGTGATAGTCAATTTTAATTAATTTATTATTAGTATTAGTATTAGTATTTATTACTAGTTAGAAATGTCATAAAGATCATAATTATGGTGGTTATTAGATTTTCCATCATGAAAATATTGCCGTGTTTCACTTTATCATTTTTAATTTATTTTCCCACTTATATGATTGTGTGGTGAAAACAAATGTAACAATATTTGAGTGTGTAGGTTTTCACAGTTAGTCATAATAATGCATGAACATTTTGAAGATAAATTGTGTATGATATTTCAAAATTTACAACATTTCTAATGGCACCCTTATCCACCAAGTTTAAAGGAAAAATATTCACACCAATTGTTACCTCCATGCCCATTCTCACCATCACCCTACCTAGAAATTTGTTCTTTTAAAAACTATTTTTACTCAAGTCGTTCGAATCTCTACTCCTCATTTTCTTGAGAAAGAAAAATATCACCTTACAAATTCCCTTGTGGCCAATGACTATTCAATCTCTAAAATCAACAAGGCCTTTTGCTTATCTTGGCATTCTAATTTTAAAAATTTCATTTTTCTTCCCCACCCCTAACTCTCATTTCTCTTCCCTACATTCAGGGTACCACAAATCATATTTCTAAGATTTTGGCCAAAAATAATATCAAAACTCTCTTTAAAACCTATAAAAACTTTAAATAATTATTTAGAATAGATAATGACAAATCTAACCCCATGCTTAGAAAAGGAGTCTATCAAAGTCCTCGTTCTTATGACAAATCACACATGGGCCAAACCGGTAGATCCTTCAAATCCTGTCTTAAAGAACATATAGTTGCCACTTTCCACAACTGCATTTCCAAGTCATCAATTTCTGAACATTCCTACTGATGGAAAATACCATCAACTTCAACCCACAATCCAAGAGTTTTCAACACTCTTTCACAGTCAATATTCAGACTGCTTGTCTGGCCTTTTATCAACACAAATGGGCACTCAAATTTTCCTTATTACCATCAACATTGAATTGCGCTATATCGTAGATAACTCTGCACATAATTACCACTACGCGGATATAGCTCTATGCAGAAGCATCAACGAACAATGTTGACGAAATCAGTCTGCGTGAAATTCAAAAAATAATGTGGTTGTGTCATAGGTTACTCTGCATGCGGAATCCTACAACAATACTAACTTGTCACAACTATTTATAGGGTGTTCCACTGCGCCAAATCATGACTGTTTGTTCCTGTGAAGACAAATACTAAGGAAATATTCTTTTAAACATAATTTTAGAACTTGTTGAAATTAACTGCGCACGGTCTTCCTGCAATCACATAAACTCATCACTCTACCAAGATAGCTTATACATAGAATTTAACAATTCAAATACACAACAAAACAAAAATGAAAACACACAACATGACAATACCACATGCTAGATGTTCTTTCTTAATATCAATGAAGGAGTTAAATGAAAGCTCATTCCTTCTTGGTCTCTTGGACCTGTGCGATCCACACTTTTAAATATTCAATCTCACACACTCATTCCTTTTATCTTCCTTTTACAAATCATTCAATATATCTTGAGCCCTCGAATAGATCACAAACGAATGAATCTCAAGTTATACTAACAAATGCCTAAACTAGAGATATGTTCCTAATATTTAGCAATAGACTTAATTCCTATGAAAAACAACTTGATATCTAATCAAACAAACTCAACGAAAATGTCTTATAGAAAAATTTCGTAATTGTTACATATATAATAAAAGAAATTAGGGAACCAACTCCCTTGGTAAATGTTTGCGACCCATGAGGTCAACCTTAAGATTTACTGCCAAATGCTCATGCATCAGACTCTCGGGGAAGAAAATAACTATTCATCAAGTCTTCAAGGTTTGCGCCATACTTGGATATTTCTGTTGTTTTCATCCAAGTAGCATCCTTTGTTGGTTGTCCCTTCCATTTGATCAAATATTGGAAATACTCCTTGCTTTTGGTTTTCCTTATTACCTTCTTATCCAATATTGTCTTGATTTCCTTTTTCACTACTCCAGGTAGTTTCTCTTTCCATTCTATAGTCTGATCTTCATCACTTACGGGTTCATATGTTGAAACATCCTCTGTCTCCTTGAAGGGATACAAATATGTAAAATTAAAGATTGGAGAAATTCTAACACCACTTGGAAGTTCTATTTCATATTCCTTAGAAGAAAATTTCCTTAAAATTTTACATGGTCCAATCTTTTTAATCTTTAATGTGTTATAAGTCCCTACAAGAAACCTCTCTTTCCTCAAATACACCAGGACCAAATCACCAACCTCAAAATCCATTGATCTTCTCTTCTTGTTTGTTCACTTCTTATACTTGTGGCTACTCTCTTGCAATTTCTATTTGACATTTTCCTGCAACTCTTCCATACTTATTGCAAAATCCTCACCATCGACACTTCTCAATTCATGTTTTCCCAAAGTTGTCAACTCATATACTCCCCTAGGATGCATTCCATACAAAATATGGAATGGACTCATCCATGTGCTTCTATTTGGTGAGTCGTCATATGAAAACTTAGGTTGAGCAAGCATCTGATCCCATTGCCTAGGGTTCGCATTCACAACGTTTCTCAAAATATTTCTCAGACTTCTATTTACTACCTCGGTCTTTCTATCAATCTATGGATGATAGGCTGAACTAAAACTAAGATTAGTACCAAGATTTTTCCATAAGGTTCTCCAAAAGTGTCCCACAAACCTAGTATCTCTGTTAGAAACTATACTTTTGGGTAAACCATGCAACCTTACAACCTCTTTAAAGAACAAATTTGCAACATTTGTCGCATCATTAGTCTTGATACAAGAAATTAAATGAGCCATTTTTGAAAATCTATCTACCACAACATAGATAGAATCATTAACTTTGTGTGTTCTTGGCAATCCCAACACAAATTCCATACTCACTGCATCCCATGGCTTGCTTGGAATGGGTAGTGGTTGATACAACCTTGTATTCTAACTTCTCCCTTTAGCATGCTAGCAAATTCTACACTTCTCTACAAACTTCTTCACTTCATTATGCATACTTGGCCAATAATAAAAATAATTTACCTGAGAAAATGTTATGTCTTGTCCAAAATGTTATGAGTGTCCTCCACTGTGTTTTTCTCTAATCAAATTTCCCCTCATTGAATACTTTGGTATGCACAATTTATTGTTCTTAAACAACAATCCTTCATGTATCATATAGTCTAACCATTGACTTATGTTACCAGCAACGAGATTTTCATAAGCTGCATAGGCATCCTTGAAATTTGCATCATCTTGATACATTTCTTTTAAACCATTAAAGCCTAAATTGTTGACTTGAAATTCTTGCAAAATTAAATTAAATCTACTCGAAGCATCAACAACCTTATTAGTCTTATCACTTGTGTGTTTAATTACAAAGGTAAAATTCTACATAAATTCAACCCACTTGGCATGTCTTTGATTCAATTTTGGTTGACTACTTATAAATTATAATGCATGATTGTCACTATACAGAACAAATTCCTTGGGAATGAGGTAATGCCTCCACTTCTTAAGTGCTTGAACAATTGCATAAAATTATTTGTCATAAGAGGATTATTTATGTTTTTCTTCATTTAATTTCTCACTAAAATATGCAATTGATGTTTTCTCTCCTGACTTAAGCCAACTCCTATTGTAGTCCTACTAACATTAGTCTCAACTTGAAAGAGTTTATCAAATCTTTGCAAAGCTAACACAAACTTTTTAGTAATCTTTTTCTTCAATAGATTAAAATTTCTATCAACTCCTTCAGTCCACTTAAATGGTTGTTTTCTTTCTTTTAGAGTTTATATAATAGGTGCACATATCTAACTGAAACTTCTAATGAAATTTCTATAAAAACTTGCAAGTCCATGTAAAATTATTACCTCAAATGCATTTCTTGGGTTGGCCAATTCACAATTGCTTGAACCTTTTTTGGGTCCATCTTCAAACCTTCTTTAGATACTACAAAACCCAAATATTTCATCTCCCTCTTCATAAAACTGCATTTCTTCAAATTTATCAGCAATTTTTCCTTCTGCAGGGCACTCAAAACCATATTGAGATGCCTTAAATGTTCCTCTTTTTTCTGGCTATAGATCATAAAGTCATCTAGATATACTATCACAAACTTTCTAATAAATTCCTTTAAGACCTCATTCATTAACCTCATAAATGTATTAGAAGCATTTGTTATCCCCAAAGGCATCACTAACCATTCATACAGTCCACTATTAGTCTTGAAAGAAGTTTTCCATTCATCCCCTTCTCTAATTATAATTTGATGGTATCCACTCTTTAAATCAATCTTTGAAAAATATTTTGAACCGCTCAAACAATCCATCAAATCATCTATGTGAGGCAATGGAAATATGTACCTTATGGTGATTTTGTTGATTGCTCTGGAGTCAATGCACATGCGCCATCCTCCATCCTTCTTTGGGATAAGTATTGTTGGTACAACACATGGACTCAAACTCTCCTTCACCAAACCTTTGTCTAACAATTCCTGTACTTGCCTTTTAATCTCTTTATTCTCTTGTGGGGTCATTCTGTAGGCTGTTTTATTAGGTAAACTTGTTCCTATAATTAAGCCAATATGATGGGTAACAATCCTTATAGGGGGTAATGCATTTGGAAAATCATCAACTATAATATCAACAAACTCATCCAACATAGATTTAACTTATGTAGGTAAATCATCGATATTTTTGGTAGTGAGTATTACCTTTGGCTTACCAATTAAAGAAAAATTTACCTCCTCTCTCTTCTTTAATTCTTGCAGTATCTCCTTCCCACTTATCAACAATACATTTTTATTAGCATCTTATTTGGCTCCTTCATTCTGCAAAGGAAACAACACATGCCCATGTTCATATTTTTCTAGATAATAAGTGTTACCCCTACCATCATGAATGGATTTTCTATCATACTTCCATGGTCTCCCCCAAAAAACATGGAAAACACCCATAGGCATTATTTCATATAATATCTCATCCTTGTAGCTACCAATTTGAATTTCCACCTTACACTGCTCATTCACCAAAACCTGATGTCCTTTTTTCAACTAGGACACTTTATAGGGAGTGGGATGCACTGTCCTTTTTAGTGCCAACTTCTCTACCATTTCAACAAAAACTGAATTATCTGTGCTACCACTATCAATAACAAATTTGCAACACTTACCTCATGACTCACATGCAGTCCTGAATAGACTTTTCCTCTGGGATGGTTCTTTAGCTTCCTTCTCTAATTTGATTAGAACTATTTTCAGCAACAATGATTCTCCTACCTTGGGAACTTATTCTTGTGTGACTACCTTCATGTCTTCTTTCTTTGCTTCTACTATATTTTCATTTCTCTAATTTGTTGCCTTGTTCTCTAGACGGTCCCATGACATGTGTCCTATTTTACCACATGTGTAACATCTCATTTCTCTGCCTCTTGATTCTCCTCCTCTTGGTGACTGGATTCTTGAACTTGTTGCCTCTTCTTTTGAAGGTTGAAATATTCCTCTATTAGATTGTCCTTTGCCTCTTGCTGGACTCCTTCCTCTGTTTCTCTAGCCCCGATTTCTGGCCAAATTCTCTTCTTCCTTCAAAGTTTCTTGGTATGCATATTCAACAATTCTCAGGGAAAAAAGGATGATTTCATATTGAATTTCATACCTCAAACCCTTTATGTATCTAGCAACTTTCTCAACATCTTCTTCAATGTGACCAGTTCTAATGTTCAACCTATATAATTTCTCTGTGTATTCCTTTACTGTCATAGTTTTATGTCTAAGGTTTTGCAATTGTCTAAACAAACTCAATTGATAATCCTTAGGAATGAACTTACCTTTAAATTTGGCCACCATTTTGTCCCAACTCATGATCTTAGCTTTTCATTTTCTTCTTCTATCTACCTGCAACTCATACCACCATAGAGTCGCATGTACCTTGATCCTAGTCACAACAGGATTCACCTTCTTCTCATATTCTACCTCTTCATAATCAAAATATTTATCCATGACATTTATCCAATCAAGTAATTCATCAATATTTAAATTACCTTCATACATGGGCACTTCCATCTTAGGCATGGATGGACAACTTTTGTGACCATTCTTACTAGTTGTTCTTATGTTGTTTCTCCTCCTGGAACTCCTTCCATTTCCTTGTAAGATCTTGTATATTCACTCTCACTGACATCTCCTATGTCAAGTTCTCTCCTCTAAGATGTATCCATGGCCTCCATCCGACTGGATGCACCTTAGCTCATAGCATAACTCATCATTTACCACATTCCTATCCCTGCCTCCTCGCCTAGGTGGTATGATTCCTTAGATACAACATTTCTTTGATACCAAAAATGATGGAAAATACCATCAACTTCAACCCAAAATCATAGAGTTTTCAACACTAAGTCGCAGTCAATATTCAAGATGATTGGTTGGCCATGGATCAACACGAACATGCACTCAAATTTTCCTTTTACCTTCATCGTTGAATTGCACTCTATCATAGATAACTCTATGTGGAATTACCACTACGTGGATATACCTCTATGCAGAAGCATCAATGAACAATGTTTACAAAATATGTCACAAACAATTCTGCGTGAAATTCGGCAAATAATACGGGTGTGTCATAGGTTACTATGCATGTGGAATCCTGCAACAATACTGACTTGTCACAGATCTTTACAGGGTGTTCCACTGCACCAAATCGTGACTGTATGTTCCTGTGAAGACAAATACTCAGGAAATATTGTTTTAAACAAAATTTTAGAACTTGTAGAAATTAACCGCGCACAGTCTTCCAACAATCACATAAACTCATCACTATGCCAAGATAGCTTATACATAGAGTTTAACAATTCAAACACACAACGCAAAAAAAATGAAAACACACAACGTGGCAACACCACACCCTCTATTCTTTCTTAATATCAATGAAGGAGTAAATTTACATAGGAAATCTCGTTCCTTCTTGGTCTCTTGGACCTGTGCAATCCACACTTTTACATATTCAATCTTACACACTCATTCCTTTCTTCTTCTTCTTCCTTTTACAAAGCATTCAATATATCTCAAGCCCTTAGATAGCTCACAAACAAATGAATCCCAAGTTATCTTAACAGATGCCTAAACTAGAGATCTATTCATAATATTTAGAAACAAACTTAACACCTATGACAAACAACTCTATATCTAATCAAACAAACTCAACGAAAATGTCTTCTAGAGACATTTCGTAAATATTACAGATATAATAAAATAAATTATGGAACCAACTCCCTTAGTAAATGTTTTTGGCCCATGAGGTCAACCTTAAGATTTATTGCTAGATGCTCCTGCATCACCTACAATTATAAACATCTTGTTCACTTTGACCAAACTAAAATTCTTGCTTCAACACACTATCACTCCCCTCATATCATTCGAGAAGCATTGGAAATTGAAAAACATCCTAATAATTTTAATGGGGAAGACGACTACAAACTTACCCAATCTTGAAAGCCTACTATTCATCATTTTGGTCATTAACCCCCATTTTTTCTCTTGATTTATTGGGTTTTGTATTTTTTTAGTATATCCCAAGCTGCTAATGCTTCTCCCCTATTTTAACTTATAATTGAACTTTTTTAACCCCCGCATATCCTTTTTTTACAATTTGACATCTTCTCTTTTAAAATAAATATTTCTTAGTATATTGTTTTTCCTTTTCCTCTTCCTTTATATTTTAGATTTCAATTATTTTTACGTTGGTAATTAATAACCTTTATTATTACCCAATGATTCCTTTATTATTTTATCATTTAAAAAAAAGATCCATGTTTTTTCAATCATAATTCACAATGGTTATCCTTTGTTCTAACCCTATAATTTTCCACCCCTCCACTCTTTTCTATCATTTCATCTTTATTTTTCCGTGATGATGGGTGTAGTTTCCACATGAAATGTTGGACATTTTGAAACATCATACATAATTTATCTCCAAAAGGTTCATTCATTAATACAACAATAGTCAAAGATCCATGTAGCTTTGCCATTAAATATGACTTATGATCATAGTAAAAAATGATTAGTGATATGTTTTTCAAATTCCAACCCTGCTTTGATATCACCTTTTGGAATGAGTGGAAGCATTGGAATAATGGTGGGGTTCACGTCTGAGAGATACCAATATATGACATTTGGATTGTTTACACAAGATCATGGTTAATGCTTGTTGTCATATCCCCAAGGACGAGCCCCAGTAGTATTTATGAATTGTAACATGTTTTGTAGGCTGGTGAGCCAAGCAATTATAAGTTGATAGGATTATGTGTTTATTAGGCCGATGAGCCTAGGTGTTAAAGCCTAAGAGCTTGTTTTGTACATGTAAATATTCATATTATTAATATAAAAACATCGTTGTGTGTAGACCAACCATAAAGAAAGAGTATGGGGGACTAAGCTCCACTAGGCCGAGTAAGAGAGAGGGGGCTGAGAGGATGGAAATAGGGACTAAGCTTAGGAGCTTAAGTCCAAGAAAAATTTATTATTATTCTAAATGTTGATAGAAGGATATGATTATATCCTAAGTTCCTTTGGGAAGAGGGGATGACTTCCAAATGGAAAGGAACGTGCTTCATGAGTGGCATGTGTCCGCTCAACCACATGCAGTTTTAAGTGGTGATTCTTGTT
>JASDQU010440252.1:31384-43527 GCA_032191745.1 Picea mariana | reverse complement strand
ATTCGACCACCTTTAACCTGACAATTTCACTCATGCACTGGTAGTTTTGGTGAGTCATACTCTGCCTTACCAGAGTTCTATTGTTGCCTTTTCCCTTGTCCATTTGTCTTAGGAGCTGGATAGAAGAAACAAGTTGTCATACATGTGGTTTGCAAAGGCGGGTTGTCATGCTTGTAGATTGAAGAGGTAGGTTATCAGGCCTGTGAGAAACTCTCTCCAGGAGAGAGAGTTTGCTGAAGAAGTGAATTCTCCTGGAGGGAGTCCAATAGCAGCTACAGATCTCTGAGAGTTCTTGTTCGTCTTGTTTTTGAAGCCCAAGAAAGGAGGTGGAGAAACTGATGAACTGTGTGATAGTGAAGGTGTATACTCATGGGGTGGGACAGACATGTGGGGAATGAGAGTCTGTGAGCAATGGGCGTAAGTGGCTCCTGAGAGAATCCTTTCTGTTGAACTGTGTGACTTCCTGTTAGCCTTGTCAAGCCTAGGAATCCCTTGCCCAGTGGAGTTTAGTCCCAGCTCAGGGGTGACCCACTGCTGAGAGTGATGAGCAGTGTGGTCTAAGGCCGAGAGGTTCATGAAATTTATGCACGTAGTTGGTGGTCTTCAAAATACGAAGATAAGTATCAATTATGTGTTTAATGATGTCTTTTGTGCATGCCTGTGATTATTACAATGTTATCATGTGATTTTGTTGCATGTATGATTTACGATCAATTTCGCATGATTTAGTATGATAACAATATATTCTATTGCCTTTTATTTCATTAGAATGCATGTAATATATATGTAGTCTGGGATGAACGATTAATCTGCTAGCAGATCTTAGCAGTCTATTGGTGGTGTTACATGGCCCGGCCTGGGTTGTCGGGGTTGCTACAAAATGGTATTACATTGAAATTCCATAGTGACTTTGCTCGTCTTGTTGGTGGATGGGGATGCTACAAATTGGTATCAGATCCATGGTTTCAACACCGAGTCTGGATGGGCCATGTTAGTGGAAGCTGAAGGAAAGGTTTCACAAATGATTTGTTGTCGAAATGGAAAAAATTGAAGTTCAGAGCCGATTTTTGGACACTGAGCTTGAATTAGGCCGTATAAGTGGTTATGGAATCAAAAATTCAGAGAAAATTATTGTTGAGAAGGTTAAAATTTGAATTTTAGAGAATTCTGGAGTGCCAAGAGAGCACCTTGGTCGTGTTTGGAAGCTCAAGATGTATAGTGATTCAAGAAAGATAACAGAGAAAATAAACTGCACTAATCGGGGGGTTTGGAACCGCAAGGTTTGAAGTTGAGCCATCAGATCAAGCGAAGATTAAGTCACGACTATCATATCTCATTGAGGGGAGATCGACGGTGTGGGGAGATCGATGGTGGGGAGAGATTGTGGAGATCGGGAAGGAAATCAAAGAGAGAGTAAGTTGATACCCCACAATCGCTCAGGATCCTTGATCTTGCTCGATCAATAGATCAATGGTGGATATCGATCCTACTACAGATGAGCATCTTTGCATTGCAGAGATCGGGAAGGAAATTAAAGCGCGAGAAAGTTGAGTTCCCGCAATCACTCCTGGTTGTTGATCTTCATGGTTCGTTAAAACATGACTGTCGATCTTGCAAAGTGAGATAAGTGCCCAAAGGTTAATTCAAGGTCACATCTCTCGATCACATGTAGAGAAGACAGAGTGAACTTCGTGTATTTCTTGTCCGTCAATCCAAGCAAGGAACATGTGTCGACAAGTTAGCTTGTTCGTGAATACGAAATTCAGGAGAAACAAGGTGTGAATAGAGCACAAAATCCCAAAGTCCCGAAGTCCAGAGTTAATCTGGACCGCTCATCGCAAGAGATGTGTGTCAGAAGATCGACTTGTTCGGGAGTTCGACGTTTGAGAGAAACAAGGTATGCTAAGGTGAAATCTTCCAAAGCCCAAAGTTCTGAAGTGACGTGGCCTGCTGACGTCACTAGGGATGACGTGGGCACATGGTATGTGTGCCACATGTCAGTGAGTTAAGAACCTTGGTAAGATGGAAATGCAGTTAGTACGTGACATATGTGACCCGCTTGATTGGACCACTTTTCAGCTTCGTGTGTCCTGTCGAGTGGCACTCCTGGTGGTGGCACAAGGTAGTTAAAATTGGTGAAGAAGTTAGTTGGATCGGGTCCGCATTAAATTTGGTCACGATCTATCAAGATCGAGGGCCAGGAGGCATTACGGAGATCGAAGTTGTGTGGTAGATAATTCTACAAGGCGGTCGTGCAATACAAACCATGGTTTCCTAGAAGGGGTACATGTTAGTGTGGCGAAAATTGTAGAAATATCGACGGGTTACTCCAAAACCACCAACTCATGTCCCCACAATTTGAAAAGTACTAAATTTGATGTGAGGTTTTCAGAATTTATTAGTTCGAGCACAGAAACCATGGGCGCCAGATCGTGAAGTCCATAGATTTGACACTCTGGAAGAAGTGGTGCATGAAGGAAGGTGGACTGTAGATTTGTCATTCTTCACATGCCCTCCAATTCATTGTTTTGTGATGTTGGGATGCATGGAAAAAGGGGAAACCTCCGAAGCCCGGATCCCGAAGTTTCAAATCTCCAGATAAGTGCCCAAATCGTAAGCACTGGGCCAGAGCCTTAGTCACATGTGAACCAAGGGATGAAAACAAAAGGGGCTAGCGCCCAAAAATTGTTGTAGAATAGAATTGGGCTTAGATATTGAAGCCCGAGAGGTTATTGACCGACCAAGACTTGCAAAAAATGGAATCTGATATTGTTTTTGTTGAATTAGATTGGTTTATTCTAGAAAATTATTAGTCCGATAGCCTGACAAAATTCTGGTTGAATGCACATTTTTTGCAAAGTTAACAATTGTCAGAACCAAACTGAGTTGTTGCATAGTACATAGAAATGTAGGAGGCACATAATGCTTTCAGTTCGAAGGATGAAGTTAGGGGAATGGATGTCTATTTGGGGGTTGAAGGGACAAACCCTGATGGGCATGGAGAAGAAATAGATAAAGAAGGGAACATGATGAAAATCATTAAAAAGTTGCATAAAGATGCCGAGACTCACCGAGTAGATAACAAAAAGCTCATGAAATCCAGGGAACAACAGGGAGAATTCAACATAAATTTGATACAGATCCTGGAAAGAATTGAGAAGAAGTTAGACAAGGAGAGTAACTCCACTAAATCAGGAAGTCACAGGCCCCCTGATGAGAAGAGAAAATCAAGGAGTGTTAGCAAAGACCATCATCACTCCTAAGGGCATTCCAAGAGGAGGGCACACAGTAGTTCAAGTCCATCACCTACCAGAAATCATAGGAGATATGGAGTGGATGAACTGAAGGGTGAAATGAACAAGATTAAATCTCCTATGTTTGATGGAGAGAACCAGAAGGAGGAAGACGTTGAGATATGGCTTCGTGGCATGAGGAAATATTTCCAATTGCATAATTACTCCTCCAATGCAGAAGGAATAATTGCAATGTATCAACTGAAAGGAAAAACATCCATGTGGTGGGATCAACTTGTGCAAGTACAACATATACAAGGGAAGAATGTTACATGGAGGGAATTCAAGAAACACTTTGAAAATAAATACTTCTAAGAGATACTATGACAAAAAGATGAAAGAGTTCTTTGAAGTCAAATTGGGTAGCATGACTATAGATGAATATGAAAGAAGATCCTAGAGTTGTTGAAGTATGTCCCTTTTATCAAAGATTAGATTGCCAAAATCCAAATATATTTGAGTGGAATGCTAGCTTTCCTTAGTGAAAAGATCCAATATGATGATCCTAAAACTATGGAAGAAACCATAAGTAGAGATAAATGCTTATATGATCAGCATAAAAGAAAGCCTACTTTCCAAAGAGCTTGGGAAGACAAGAAGACGTTTAAGAGGGAACATCGACAGAAGGGGAACAAGCCACCCTTTTTCAGAAATAGTCCTCAAAGACATCCAGTTTTTAGAGAGCCAAGGATGGCTGAAGTAGGTGGACAAAGGCCAAGACAACCACCTATGCAATGTTGGGGTTGTAAAGGGGATCACAAGTATAGAGATTTCCCTCGCAGAAGTGACAAAGTGAGAGTTGTCCACAATGTTCTGCAAGAAAAAACATTGGATGACATGGGAAGTAGAGTACCGGGGATCTATGCAGCCCTGGACAATGAGCAAGATGAGTTTCAATCACACATTATTGAAGTTGAAGGTATGATCAATAACCATGCCTTTACTATTTTAATTGATTCAGGGACTATTCATAGTTATATAGACCCCAAGGTAGTGGAAAGGTTGCAATTTCCAAGAAGCATGCATGTGAAAGCTTGGCTGGTGCAACTGGCTACATGAGCCAAGAGAAAGGTTATTGAGTTGGTTAAATCGTGTCTAGTGGGCATGAATGGAACGAGTACCAAGGCATATTTGAACATCTTGCCTTTGGGATCATATGATTGACTAATTGGTATGGATTGGTTTTACCAACACCATGCCATCTTATACTTCCCTAACAAGGAATTCACTTTTCTGGATGAGGAAGGAAATCAAAAAACATTCCAAGGAATACCCAGGGTAGTTACTATCTGGTAAATCTCAGTATTCCAGCTAAAGAAGTGTTTGAGGAAGGGATGTCAAATATTTTCATCCCATATGGATGAAGCATCTAAGGATAAGGTGCCAAATCTGGAGGATTTTGAGGATATGTTCAAGGAGGTACCAAGACTACCTCCAAAAAGAGATATTGATTTCTCTATAAATCTGATGCCTGGAGTAGCTCTAGTGTCGAAGAGTCCCTACATAATGAGTACACCAGAGCTGAAGGAATTGCAAATGTAGCTTGAAGAACTTTTGAATAAGGGGTATATATTCCCAAGTATGTCACCTTGGGGTGCCCTAGTCTTGTTCGTGAAGAAGAAAGATGGGACATTGAGATCATGAATCAATTTCAGACAATTGAAAAAAGTGACTATAAAGAACAAGTATCCTTTGCCAAGGATCGATGATCTCTTTGATCAGTTGAATGATGCAAAGATATTATCAAAGATAGATCTCAGGTCAAGAATCATTAAGTAAGGATTAAATAGGAATATATTAGTAAGACTGTCTTCAGGACAAGGTATGGTCATTATGAGTTCCCAGTGGTGCCATTTGGGTTGTCAAATGCACTAGTTGTTTTTATGTGCTTAATGAATGGTATTTTCCGCGAATATTTAGAGAAAGATTTGGGGTATATTCCAAGTTGGAAGAAGAGCATGAGAAACATTTGAGGATGGTGCTACAAGTGCTAAGAGAACATTAGTTGTATGCCAAATTGAGCAAGTGCTCATTTTATCAAAACATAATTCACTATTTGGGGTATATCATATATGAGGATGGGATAACAATGGATCCTGAAAAGATATAAGCCATTGGAGAATGGTCAGTGCCAAATAATGTGATAGAATTCATATCCTTCATGGGTCTAGCAGGCTATTACATAAGTTTCATTGTAGGGTTTTCAAGAATAGCTCATCCCATCATTTCCTTGCAAAGGAAGGGGAAGAAATTTCAGTGGACAGAAGAATGTGAAAGAAGCTTCCAACAATTGAAGCAATTGTTAACTAGTGCTCCAATTATGAGGATTGCAGATCCAAATGAAGATTTCATTGTATGCAAAGATGCATGTAAATAAAGACTGGGTGGAGTCCTCAGTCAAAATGGGTTTGTTGTATGTTATGAATCAAGGAAGTTGAAGGAGAATGAAAGGATCTATGCTAGTCACGATTTGGAGTTGGCAGCCATAGTGCACGCCTTGAATAAGTGGAGGAACTACCTCATGGGAAATAATTTTGAAGTGAGGACAAGCCATAATGGTCTGAAATATATGTTTGATCAACCTACTCTAAATGTCAGGCATAGTAGATGGTTGGAATTCCTCTATGAGTATGACTTTGATATCAAGCACATCAAAGGAAAGGAGAACAAAGTGGCTTATGCACTCAATAGAAGAGTGCATGAACTACATGCTACAACCATTAGCATGTATCAAACGAATGTTAAAGGCAGAATTTTGGAAGTTGAAAAAGCTGATTTGCAGTACATGTAATTGGTGACAAAATTGCAGTAGGGTAAAATGCAACAGAAAGTTGACGATTATAATTTGGGAATTGATGGAATTCTCTGGTACATAAACACCCAATTCTCCTTAATTGAGGAGTGCGATTTTGAAAGAAATGCACAATGTACCTTATGAGGGACACCCGGAATATCAGAAAACTGTTTCATCAGTCAAGAGCCAATTTTATTGGCCAGGCATGAAGAAGGAGATTGTTGAATACATAGCTAAATGATTAGAATGTTAAAGCGTCAAGGTTGAGCATAGACACTGAGATGGATTATTGCAGCCATTACCTATTCCTGAGTGGAAGTGGGAAGTGGTGACAATGGATTTCATCACAGGATTACCCAGAACAAACAAACAACATGATTCCATCATGGTGGTGGTGGATAAGCTTACTAAAGTTGCCCATTTTATTCCATTGAAGACTACTCACAAATAAACTAATGTTGTTGATATCTATATGAGGGAAGTAGGATGATTTCATGGAATACCCAAGACAATTGTGTTTGACAGAGACCTGAAATTTACCTCAAAGTTTTGGAGAGGGTTATTCAAGGGGTTCAGAACGAACCTGAACTTCAGCACAACCTATCATCTTGAGTCTGATGGGAAATAAAAAGGGTGAACCAAGTGATAGAGGACATGATAAGGATGTATGTTATGGAAAACCCATCTAAATGGGAGGATTATCTACACTTGGTAGAATTTGCTTACAACAATGGGTATCAAGCATCACTGAAGATGAGCTCGTTCAAAGAACTATATGGAAGAAAGTGCAACACACCAGTGAGATGGGACAACCCAATTGATAGAACAATAATTGGGCCAGATTTTCTCAAGGAAATGGAAGAGAAAATGATGAAGATTAAGTAGAATTTGAAGGTTTCCCAAGACATGCAGAAAGTTTATGTTGATAAGAACATAACCCACATGGATTTTAAAGTGGGTAATCATGTCTTCTTGAAAGTGAAAGCCAACATAAGTTCCTTGAAGTTGGGAAATTGTTCCAAGTTGGTAGCCAGATATTATGGACCATTTGAAATCCTACAAAGGATTGGACTAGTTGTTTATATGCTTGCATTTCCTGCATCTATGATTGTTCATGATGTATTTCATGTTTCATTGCTCAAGAAGTATACACATGATCCTAATCATGTGATTGATTGGAATTTGATTCAGGTGGAGAAAGAAGGCGCCTCACAAGTGCATCTGGTGTGCATATTGGACTGGAAGAGCAAGCAGCTCTGGCATCGATCCATAGGGCTTGTAAAGGTCCAGTGAACCTGGTACAGTCCAGAGGACGTGACATGGCAACATGAGAATGCTACGCGGGAAGAATACTCACATCTTTTTGAATATTTTGAAAATGTTCTTGATGCTGTAAAAATAAGTTGCACTGAGGACAATGCAAAAATAAGAGGAGGGGAGCCCCAGTAGTATTTATGAATTGTAACATGTTTTGTAGGTTGGTGAGCCAAACAATTATAAGCTGATAGGATTATGTGTTTATTAGGCTGGAGAGCCTAGTTGTTAAAGGCCAGGAGCCTGTTTTGTACATGTAAATATTCATATTATTAATATAAAAACATCGGTGCATGTAGACCGACCAGGAAGAAAGAGTATGGGGGACTAAGATCCACTAGGTTGGGTAAGGGAGAGGGGGATAAGAGACTGGAAATAGGGACTAAGCTTAAGAGCTTAAGTCCAAGAATAATTTATTATTATTCTAAATGTTGATAGAAAGATATGATTATATCCTAAGTTCCTTTGGGAAGAGGGGATGTCTTCCAAATGGAAAGGAGCGTGCTTCATGAGCGGCATGTGTCAGCTCAAGTACATGCAGTTTCAAGTGGGAATTATTTCTTTTGGGGGGGGACTCATGGAGGTTCAGGGACACAACGTTCATTCTAACCATTCTCACCATTCTCGTGATTCTCTGACCAGTAGACCGCCTTTATCCTTACAGGTTCACTCACGCACTGGTATTTTTGGTGAGATGTACTCTGCCTTACCGAAGTTATGTTGTTTCCTTCACCCTTTTCTGTTTGTCTTAGGATTTGGATAGAAGAAATAGGTTGTCAGACCTATGGTTTGCAAAGGCAGGTTGTTAGGCCCGTAGATTGAAGAGGAAGGTTGTCAGGCCTGTGAGAAGCTCTCTCCAGGCGAAAGAGTGTGGTGAAGACGTGAATTCTCCTGGAGGGAGTCCAGTAACAGCTATAGAGCTCTGAGAGTTCATTTTTGGCCTATTATTGAAGCCCCGTAAGGGAGGTGGAGCAATCAATGAATTGTGTGACAGTGAAGGTGTATACTCCTGGGGTGGGACAAGCATGTGGGGAATGAGAGTCTGTGAGCAGTGGGCGTAAGAGACTCCTGAGAGAATCCTTCCTACTGAACTGTGTGACTTCCTATTAGCCTTTCCAAGCCTATGAATCTCTTTCGCAATAGAGTTTAGTCCCAGCTCGGGGGTAACCCATTGCTTACAGTGATGAGCAGTGTGGTCCTAGACTGGGAGGTTCGTGGAAGGTCTGCATGCAGTCGGTGGTCTTCACAATCTGAAGATAAGTATCAATTCTATGTTTAATTATGTCTGTTGTGCATGTCTGTGATTCTTACAATGTTATCATGTGCTTTCATTTCATGTATGATTACAGTCAATTTCGCATGAGTTAGTATGATAACAGTATATTCTATTGCATTTTATTTCATCAGAATGGATGTAATATATATGTACTCCAAGATGAATAATTAATATGCTACCAGAGCTTAACAGTCTATTGGTGGTGTTACATGGCTCGACTTGGGTGGTCGGGGCTTCCACAAAATGGTATTACAGTGAAATTCCACAGTGACGTTTGTCGGCCTGTTGGTGGTTCGGGATGTTACACTTGCCCGCGTCAAGTTTTGATTTACTTGGTAGTCCTCTCCTCCATGCATTCCCCATTCAAATGACTCAAGGAAACATTTGCGCGCTCTCTTTCACTTTCTTGGTACATAATGGTTCAACCTCTATGTAATCATATAGGCTCCATTGCTTTGCTCTTCTCACTACCAATCTATTTCACTCGCGTTGATTCTATTTCATTTTGATTGCATCACCTCTCTATTAGAAAATCAAGATCGCGAAGCAATAAAATAAAACAAATGCATAAATAAAACAAATAAGATACACAATACAATAGATACACATATATGCGTGGTTCACCTAGTGTGGGCTACGCCCACTAGAGAAATTTCTAGGTCCTTCCTTATTATTATCCAACAAAATGAAGGGATACAACCTAAAACAAACCCATTGTAAATTCCTCTTCTTTTTCTCACAGTCTCCTCTCTCAAAATACAATATTCACAATAATACACAACTGCAATACAATTCCCTCATAAAAGAGGGTTTCCTTCTAGGGAAAATATACCTAAAAATAACTTCTACCATCATATCTTCAACCTTATAATGAATGGCCCATATTGACTATGACCCCCCTGGAGACAGTTGTGGGGGGGAAATCCCCCCCACACATTAGGGAATGGGGTCCAAGGACGACTGAAACAAACCTCTGAATCAGGAAGATAATCAAGCTCCACAACCAACACTCTCAATGCTCTTGCTCTACTTAGCTTGAATATGTTATGTTCTTCTATGCATTTCTCCTAGTTGCTCCACTCTATTAGCACCCTTATGCATCTTATTTGGCACTTTGACCATCCATCCATTCAATGCCTCTTTACAACAAGAAATTTTGGAGTGAAAAACTATAGATCCTATTTGAATCCTCTCCATCGATCTACAATGGATCATTATATAATTTGTCATCTATCTTGGTACTTTCTGGGTGGAAAAAGTGGAGGAATTGGCTTGTATGAATTGTTTTAGTGATAGGTCCCAATTGGAGATTTGGGGTCTAGAACCTTCCAGAGCCATTTTGAGGCATCAAATAGGACTTTTTGGTGTAAAAAATTTGCAAGCATGGCTTATAGTTGCTTGATGCTATTCTACCTTTCTAGTGGTGTAAAAATCACCTCAATCGGAGTTTGTATGATGAATTTATGCCTCCTGCAAGTTTATCTACTTTGTTGACCACCATGGTACTGAGTGGATTCCACATCAGCCCCCATTACTCATGCATGGGGCTAGCTGTTGAATTTTCTGATTTTCAAATCTGATCATTATTTCCTTATGGTTTAAATGCTATTGTTATCATAGAATAATTACACATTGAAAATCTCAACAAGACTTAGTGAACTTGATGAGAGGTTATTGTAAGTAAATATTATATATGATATGATATATTACAATTGAGGGCCCCGATATATACTTGGATGGAGTGCCCTTTCATTAATGGACATGTCTTTTCCATTATTGTCTTTTCATTAATTATTTTATTATTAGTTATTAATTATTGATTATATATATACATTATATTATTTATATATTATATTTATGTTGATGATTATTTCCTCACATGAACGTGTAATTAATATAAATCACTCCATTCTAGAGCAGGCAATGTGAGAGAACCTCAAGTTTATCCACTCCTCGTCATGAGAAAGACTACACCTGGGCCATTCACCAATAGCCAAATTATCATGGCCCTATGAGTGAATGTATCATTCTCCCTTGGTAAAATTAGCATGGCCAATCTGGGAGAATGTCTTCCCGATGTTGCTAACAAGAGAAACATCAACATCTCGTGCCATTCACCACTAGACAAATCAACATGGCCCTGTGAGTGAATGTATCATCCTCCCTTGCTCAAATCAACATGACCAATCTGGGAGAATGTCTACCTCATGTTGAAACATCAACACTCCCTCTCAATGAGAGATACATTTTGCATCATGCCAAGCTTGTCTCTGAAGTATACAAACTTCTCCCTAGAACGAGGCTTGGTGAGAATGTCCACAATCTACTCATTTTTGGATATGTACTGAAGCTTTACTGCTCCCTTCTGTACCACATCTTGGATGAAGTGATATTTGATCTCAATGTTCTTCGACCTGTTATGAAATATTGGATGTATCAAGGTCGTCTCTAGATCCTGATCAAATAGCCATGCAAGAAGCTTCTGAAGCCATACTTCTTCATGACTTGTGACACTGGCTACGATATACTTTGATTCTATTGTACCGAGTGCTACAAAAGTCTACTTCCTGCTAATATAGGATATCATAGTTGATCCTAAGATGAAGCAACACCCCGAGGTTCTCTTTCTATCTACTACACTCCTTGCCTAGTCAGAATCTGTATATCCCTGCAGCCTCACTTCACCACCTGAGACTTATCTCATACCATATCCAATTGTACCATGCAGGTACTGTTTATGGATAAATTCGTGAGTGCGGACACAGACCAATCTCCCCAGATCCACCTGGATCTGGAACAAAACGTGACAGAATACTACTCTTTCCCTAGATCTAGCTATTGAACGAACTAAGAGAAATGGATAGTGTTCATACCTTNGTTCCTTGCTCTTCTCCAATGCTCTTGTGTCGTTCCAATCACAACAACACAAACCAATCACAGCAAAGGCATTAATATATTCAATACCTAGTCTATACATGTGATCAAGGAATCATGTAATAAGATGACATCATCATTATGGGAAAGGGAAATATTCATGTATTGCATTAAATGAAAGAGAAATATACAACCTGAGCCTTGATTTCGTAGATCTCCTTTCAATGGCTCCTAGCTCTGACACACACACTTGCTCATGCATGAAGAAGTTCAACCACATATGATTACTTGTTGTCTCTTGCTGTTGTAGCTTCAATCCTCCATACAGTCTTGCACAAGTTCTCCAATCAATCTCTAGCTAGCTTGCCTCTTCTTCTTGTTCTTCTTCTTAACCTTTTCCATAAGTAATCTCCTCAATATATAGGAGAAGATTGATTAGTTACTTGGATAGGGAATGATCCCAAGATATCTGGAAAATCAGTATTTTGCCAACCATTCGAACTCCAACTCATCCTTCTAGAAGATTCCTTCTAGAAGGATCGAGAACTTATTCATTTTTCTCTCTTAAAAATATGTTCGCACTCTAATCATT
>JASDQU010440252.1:7688-19304 GCA_032191745.1 Picea mariana | reverse complement strand
TTATATTAAAATTAATTTATGATCACCATGTTTGATGTAGTGTTTTCCCCAAAATAAGGAAAGAATATTAAATACACAATAGTATCTTAAATTTTATTGGACCAACTTGGATTTCCCAAAAAAACTATTAAATATTATTAAAAAACAATATATAAAATTACACATACTCAAAATTATATAGGATAAAAAGAAATTTGTAGAATACAAATTATGTAATTTAAAAAAAATTCACTAAATCAGGTTTGTCGACCATTGACCAAGGGGCGAATGTGATTGAGTTTGAAGGGATTCCTCTCAGTTATGTTTCCTCAACCATTATTGAAAAAAATGGGCGCAAATTCCATTGAATTGGAAACCCTCCTCTCAAGTTTTCAATTTCTCCTCAAAGATCTCATACATTTTTTTTTCAAATTCCACAATGGCCAAGGGACGAATGTGATTGAATCAAAGGAACTCCTCTCAATTCTGGATCCTCGGCCTTTGTTGAAAAAAATGGGCGCGAATGACATCGAATAGGAAAACCTCCTCTTAGGTTTTCATTTTTTCCTCAAAGATATCATACATTTATTTTTCAAATTCTACCTTGTCCAAGGGGAAAATGTGATTCAATATGAAGGACCTCTTCTCAATTCTGGTTCCTTGGCCATTGTTTACAAAAATTGGTGCGAATGCCATTGAATTGGAAACCCTCCTCTCAAGTTATCATTTTTTTCTCAAATATCTCATGCAATTATTTCTCAAATTCCACCAAATGTAGATTGATGGCATTGGTTTGAGTAATTTTGCAAAAAACTATAGCCAATGGCAAGTAGGTTTTGGAATTGAATCTCAACATTTTGGGGTAAATTCTCACAAAAGATTCATGGGTTTGATTGGATATCTCTAAACTTCCATCAAAGACAGGGCATGTTTCTTCTGATAGGTATGCTATTTTTTTTGGTAAATTCTCTCAAAAGATTCTCATATTTGAATAGACATCTATAAAATTACATCTAACACGAGGCTTGTTGCTTCTGATATGTATGTTGTTTCGTCTTAAAGCTTGCACTGTTTATTTTGTTGCATTGTTTACACCAGGTGTTTGTTCTTTTCATGAAAGCATTATATTCCATCTTGGATAGGGATGTTGTCCAATCCTTGGACTTAATAGAGTATTTTCATATAATTATGGAAGACAAAGAGAAAAAAAGGCCCAACAAATATTATTTATCTACTTTAGCATCCCAGCCTACCTCTTTGATGCCACAATTTCACTTGATGTGAWTAACTTGTTAATTTGTAATTCTGGTTGTTTGGTCGGATTTTTGTGATGATTGTAGTATGGGCCTATTTATGATCCTACTTTACCTCAACTTGGAGTCTATGGGTTGCTTTCATTTGTATGTGTAAAATTGTGCTTTTCCGAGACTTGGAGCAATTTGAACTTCATTTATGAGATGTTACCTAGTCCATCATTTGTGCTTTTCGTAGACTTAGAGAAATTTGATATTGTTTTCACTACTCACTCAGTACTGATCAATTTCTTTGGAAACTTTTTTGTCTTCGATTATATATTCAGATGCAACCTTGTGAAGTCTTGCATTTATTTATATATGGTTAGTGTAAGATTTTTTCTAGGTTGGGTTTGGAAATTATTTTGTAACAAATATTGTTATGTGGGATTGATTTTTCTAATGCCTATATGGCTATGAAGTAATTGATTTATCATCTAAATGTTCATTTCCTTTGGTTATTATTTCAAGTTGCATTTTTTTGGCAATGATCTCATGCTATTATTGCAAAGCTTGTCGTTGGATTTTAAATTTGGCTATATTTTATCTTTTCCAAGGCACCTAATGGTTTTGTTTTGAAGGAAAATTTCCTAGCAATCTTTATGAATTTTAGGTCATTAAAATTGTGTAATTTTCATTAAGTTCTTATTGGTTTATGGTGAGGTTTTAGAAAGTTGCATTCTTGGATGTAGAAGTTTATTTGGTTGTTTTAATTGATTGAGCATATATAAATTATGCTTTTAACCTTGATAGTGAGAAAATTACCCTTGCCTCAAATTCAGTTTACTCCTTTTCCTTTTCCTTAACTAATCAAATGCATTAAGGCTTCTTTTGACTTAATTTGTGGTTGGAAACCCAACCTCATCGGTTATTCTACATGCATGATTTGATTGAAGCACATATCTTGTTGATAAGTGTCATGGATAGGATCTTTAGTTGTGATGTATGGAGTATGAAATTTTTGGGAAGAGGTCATTCTTAGGGAAAATAAGAGGAAGCCAAAATATAAACACTTGGATAGGTGGTCGAAGAAAGAAGACTATATTTTTTGTACATTTTGATGTTTATTTTGAAGAGTTTGGGAAACTTGCATAATGATGTTATTTATGTATGGGATATATGTTTGAATATTGAGAGGGGGGGTGAATCAGTATTATGCAATAATTACCACTTTTAACCAGAATATGTATGCATCAATTCATCAACAGTTTATCACTTATCCCTTCATTCAAATTTTCATTAACACATAACCATAAACATCAAATTTTCATTAACACATAACCATAAACAATACCATTCAATNAAACCCAAATCAGAGAAAACCAAGGAATTCTTTTTTATATATAAAATATTACATTCATAGGAAGCACCAACTTCCAAATTCTCCAGCACCAACTGGAAGGAGGCTCCAACCCCCTAGTTTACAGACCCCAACCTGAAGGAAGCTACAACTCCTTGAATTCTCCAGCTCCAACTGGAAGAAGGATTCAACCCCCGGATTTATAGGCTCCAAACTGAAGGAAGCTACAACTCATTAAATTCTCAGGCACCAATCAGAAGGAGGCTACAACCCCCTTTCCTTGCCCCATCCTTCTTCCCTAAAATATAAATGTAGAATAAACTTGTCACTACCACTGTCATTCTCATTGTCACTGATACAGATACATCAACTTGTAATTATCACTGTCTCTGTCACCATCATTATATTTGTCACTGATACTGATATCTCATCATCAACATCATCATCAACATGTTGGAGAAATTTCTATTTTCGGCACACTAGTTCAGTGGGAGTTAATTGACTAGTTATATTTTAGACTTTCTATTTTAGATCATCATTATTATGCTATTATGCATGCATGAATTTTTCTATTATGGAATGTTATGACCTATATATGAGTGTATTCCACTCATTCATTGTATCATATTGATCATCATATATGTATCAATCATCAACTAATTGGAGTAGTGTGAATATATTTTCTCATTCTTCCATATTGAATCTCTCTTATTTTCTTGATAAGATGTGTTTGTACTTGCTTTATCTAGATCTCCTACACATGTTTCAATGAAACATTGACATGGTATTAGAGCTACGCTACTTAGAGCAAGCTAGAGAAGCCAAAGAATAAGGAAAATCGATGTTTTGGCTAGCAAAATCTATGGTCGTACCTTTCGATAGTGATTTATCCAAAAATATTAACTTTTTGAGGAAAAAAATCGCTAGAGAAGTAAATAGACCCATTCAACAAGTGGGTTTTCAACCATTTGGAGAAATTTTTCATCGTTTTCTCATAAAGTAAGCCCGAAGATCGCCTCCTGAAACTGATATGAATCCATGATCGTACCTTTCTATAGTGATTTCTCCCAAAATATTAACTTTTTGAGGAAAGGAATCACTAGAGAATTAAATCAACCCATTATGCAAGTGTCTTTTCAACTGTTTGGCGAGATTCCTCATCATTTTCTCAGAAAGTAAGTCAGGATATCATCTCCTGAAACTGATACGAATTTTCACTTAAACTGCCCTTTCTACAGTGATTTCTTAGTTTTTCATTTGCATATTGAGAGTAAAATTTTAGGGGTTCTGAGAAACAATTGGAGAGGTGGATAGAACACCTATTATACAGTCAAAATTGGTGATAATACTCACACCATACAATTATTTTGATTGGAATCCCAAGGTAGAATTCCAACTCAAAAGGAAAAAATTGTACAACATGACAATGGGGATAGAAACATAACCTACATCAGCAATTGAGAAGATGATATGGGTGAACCAAAAGGATGAAGCCACATCACTTATTCTTGAATTGATTTAAATTGATCTATGGTTTCATGTTTTCGCATGCAAGACTCCAAACGAGATCTGGACCACCTTGGAAAGTTTTTTTGGAAAACAGGATGAGATGAGAGGTCATATGCTTGAGATAGAGTTGAATACTTTGGATCCTAAAAGTTTTGATAATATACATGATTTATTTACTAAGTTTAAATCTTTGATATTGAGCTTAGAAAATTGTGGTATTGATAAGTCTGAACAAGTGGACCAACTTATTCTAACAATCTTGGCCAAGCTAGGACCATAATATGATGTCTGTGTTTCCACTTTCCATTTAGGAAGGTATCTCATGGGTACAAATTGGAAGATGCCTACCATGGATCAATTCATTGATTCTCTCACACATGAGCAGGAAAAACTCATTTGGATGGGCCTAATCAAGGATCCCAAAGCACATGCACTCACCATGCATGATGGAAAAGGATCATCCAAACAAAATGAGAAGGAGAAACATAATGAGAAGGAGGGATATTCTAAACCCTTTAACGATTCTTCAGGTTCCAAAGACTCTTCAGATTCCAAGAAGAAGAAGGGAAAGCAGTGCACTTATTGCAATAAAATGAATCATAAATAATCCACATGCATGAAGAAACATATCGATCTTATGGAACATGCATTTCAACATAACAACCTTGGAAACTTCATTCCAGAGGGAGTTAAGAAAAAGACAAAAGAATATCCTACTCCTAAGAAAGGTAATCATAATGATCTTGTTGCAATTAATTCCTCATATGATTCATGGATTATATGTTATGGTGCATCCCATCATATGGCATCGAAAGAGGAATTTTTCTCTTCTATGAGTCCATGCTCAAGACCCCCTATTCTCATGGGGGATGATACTCTAGTAGCAGTAGCAGGAGAGGGAGGAGTGGAACTCCATAATGATAGTTTTGAGAATGCTTTACATGTTCCAAATATTTCTATGAACCCACTCTCAGTTTTTCAGATCATTCAGAAAGGTAAAAAGGTTGAATTTACATCAGATTCAGTTTCAGTAATTGATATGCATAACAATTCCATCATTTCAATTGGTGAGGTGGATCACAAGTAAAGGTTTTATAAATTCACTAAGTTTTCTGGTGATGACTCCTCTTTTCTACATACACATAAGGAGAGTACTTTGCATGCACCTCCAGTGAAACATGCATATACTCTTCTTCTTCCATTAGTTTCAAACATCAAAGATGATTCCATACACTCAGATTCTATACATGGAAATAAGAAGGTAGTAAAGCTAGATAAGAAGCCAACCTCGAAGCTTTAGTAGATTCCCAAGAGGGCACAATTCACACTTTAAGAATCAGGTGTTCTTGCAGGGAATCCATTGAATTCGAGGAGGACTCAATCTCATCATGAGGAGCCTTCTCAGGTACCTTCATATTTTGAACCTGTGATGCCCATGCATTGTTATATGGTTCAACATTATGATCTGAATCTCTACAGTGAGGATGTGGGAAATCCATTATGTAAAGTAGCCATGTAGAAGGAGTATGAATCACTCCTAAAGAATCAGACACGGCATCTGGTTCCACTTACAATAGAAAGGAATATTTTCAGGTGCAGATGGATCCACATGATCAAGAGGTACAAGGATAGACAGGTTGCTAAAGGACTTCATCATATCCATAAATATTTATACATCTTCACAAATACTTTTAGTGAGTAGAAGTTTCATACTTTGTGGGATCGTCTTGCAGTGAATAACACAGTTGCGTAGCAATTGCCATTTTCTTCTTTTGATGCATTGTCTTTTGAGGGGGATTTTGTTCCCACCTGGTTTTCCCTCTTTCCTCATTTTTATTTAGTGTTCATTAGTTGCATTGTAAATGAGTACCTAGTATGGCCTAGTAGTCGAGAGTCATTTTTACTCCATAGTGATGTTAAACCGTGTTGGAGAAATTTCTATTTTCGGCACATAGTTCAGTGTGAGTTAACTGTCTAGTTCTATTTTAGACTTTATATTTTAGATCATCACTATTATGCTATTATGCATGCATTATGCTATTATGGAATGTTATTTCCTATATATGAGTGTATTCCACTCATTCAATGTATCATATTGAGCATCATCTATGTATCAATCATCATCTAATTGGAGTAGTGTGAATATATTTTCTCATTCTTCCATATTGAATCTCTCTTCCTTTATTGATAAACTTTCTTTGTACTTGATTTATCTAGATATCCTACGCAGGTTTCATTGAAACATTGACACAAAAAGCCAGATCTACTTAATCATATGCCAATATCACTAAAATCATATCTCATACATATGCTCAACATCATCAACATATGCCTCAAACCATGTGCCAAGACCATGCCTCAGGCATGTGCCAAACCATCCAATATATGCCTTAAGAATATATCATAACCATCAAAATAGAACACATATACAACCCACCTTTAGTCATGTAGTGACCTGGTGTATGTGATCACATACATACAAACCTTCCTCAACTTTTTAACAAAAGGATATCATCTTCATTTGACTTTACTCAAGTCTTGCGGGACTAGTTTTTGGATTAGTCACAAACCCTAAATTTCAACAAACATAACTATGTATCTGTAATGAATAAATATCTGAAACTTGTACCCAATATTCTTGAATATCGTCTATGAAATTCCTCCAAGTTTCACTCCCTGAATCATCCCTAAAAAATGAGTGATAGTGAAAATAGAAGACCTTGTCAAATTCTTTTCTATTCTAGAGATCTAAATTATAGAGCATGCCACGTGATGAATATTTTATATATGGTTCTAAAACTCACACACAATATACTATGGACTGTACTCTTTCCAATTCAATTGGTATCACATAATTTGGATTCTCTATGAATATGTTATGACTGTTTTTCTCAGAACACCTTAGAACTCATCACTACAAGAGTTCATCCTCCCTTGGAATTTCTCCCTTCTTGACTTCATCTTCCCTATGAAATTCACCTCATATCTCCTTAGTTACCTTAGATAAAAAATCACTTGAGTTGACGTAACAAATGAACTCCCAGGTGCCTTATTTATAGTAAATATGGCACCCTCTTTTTAGGGCCGACTTGACCCAAATAAAATTCAATTTAATTTTTAATGATTATTCCGTCGGGGCCGACTTTACCAACAATATCCTTAATATTTATTGAAATGGGGCCAACTTATAACTTCTTGTTTGAAACAAATTCTCTTCTTTTAATTAATTTTGGGTTGACTTGTCACTTCTTGTTACAACTGTATAGGGATTCTTAACCATACTTCGGGTATTCCATCTTCAAGAGGCATATCTCCTCAATTGTGAGGAACCACGTGGAATACCAGCTACTGTTGGAAATTGCATGAAAAGGAATATCCATCTATGATGGTTGTGCATGCATTTACAATGTCATTTAAACTCTTTTTCTTCAAACAACTAAATTGGCTTCATGACCACGACTATGGGCTTCCTATATAATTATTCAAAGTTGAAATCAATGACAATCAATTCTCCAACAATATCCCCCTTTGACATTGATGGAAACACTCATGCTCCCTCTGCGACCAATGCTCCCCTTTTCTTCATGTGATCACCCTGTCTTCATTCTTTTGTTCTCTCTCTCCCCCTTTGAGATCAATGGCAAAGGGTAACTCCCCCTAACAATATACCTTCTTCTAAAAATCTCTTTCCCAGTCTTCTTGCTTTTGAACTTTCTCTCCTACTTTTGTTCTTTCTCTCCTCCGATTCTTTTTTTCCATTGGTGCTTCTTGATTATGTAAACCAATGACATATATAAAAATAATCCATATTAAGGTTCCTTTATTGACTAATCTGAGATCAATCATTTAACAATATTCTGTTCACAGATGATTTCTCTTCCCTTGTCTTCTTTGCAAAATGTTGTATAGATCACCGTGGAGCAAAAACTACACCAAGTTTCTATCAAAGATACTCAAATGTCTCTCTTGGGAGAGGTTTGGTGAAGATACACTAAATGTGTTCCTTTGTCCCAACGTACTCCAAATTGATATTATTTTATGTAACTTGTTCCTGTAGAAAGTGAAATTTGATCGAAATGTGTTTGGTCTTGGAATGAATCATTGGATTCTTAGAGATACTTATAGTACTGAGGTTTTCACAGAGTATAGAGATGGGCTCATCATATTTACTTGTATGTCCTACAGAGTTTTCTTCATCCAGAGGACCTAAGTACAACATGTTGTTGCTGCAATATATTTTTCTTCTGTTGTAGATAATGATACTAAGGATTGCTTCTTACTTAACATGATACCAAACAATCACCCAAGTAGAAGGTTGCTCCACTAGTATCTCTTCTATCATCAACGCTTCCTTCCCAATCTGCATCTATGTAGGATACCATAGTCAGCTCATTCCCTTTTGGATACCATAATCCAAACTCAGTTGTTTCTTTAAGATATCCAAAGATTTTTTTATTGCTAGCACATGAGTTTCCTTTGGTGCTACTTGAAATTTGGCAACTTGTCCAACTACTTGCATTACATTTCGCCTTGAATCTGTCACATAGAGTATGTTTATGTTTTGGTAGTAGGAGGTATTCCCTCATGGAAAATTTTTCTTAGAGAAGAAGAAGACTCCAAGAAGTCAAAGGAAGACCATTGAACAATTGAAGAATCTCTAGGAAGAAATAGAATACCATAGAAGAGAAGTCGACCCCACATGAAAACAATAAAGTAATATTGAATACCCTAGAAGAGAAGTCGACCCCACTGGAAAATAAGAAAGGAAAATTATATTTTCCAGGATGAGAAGTTGGCCTTAATAAAGTGACTTAGTGAATATAAATAGGGGTGATGCCTTCCTCATTTGAAGACACTTACACAACTCACTCAGCAAGGAAAATGAGGCGCAAGTCTGAGGCAACCCTAGGAGACGTTGCAGTTGGGGTTCTAGTTGGGGTTCTTGGTGGTTTCTATTGTGCGCTACCTCTAGAAGGGTTGCACTAGGGTTGTGACATAGTTTTCTACCCTTGCTAGGTTTTGAAAAGGAAAAGAGATGAGTTCTTGTTATCATGTTTTCTTCATTACTAGTTTTTCTCTTGTGAATAGATCTTTCTCATGGTTGTTTTGTATTATCAGAAAGATTCTCTCCAAGAAAATTTGGTTGGGTTTTCCTTGAGTTTGGGGTTTTACCAGGATAAATGTTTGTGTCTTCTTGTGATTTTTTATCCTCTTCTAGATCCTGCTTATATTTTCAGTATATGATTATTGAATGTTAAATGAATATCAAAATGCTATGGTAAATCTATTGCTACTGAAAATTTGAGAAAACATAACATGGTATGAGAGCACGTTACCTTCATAACAACCTAATTATTGGAATAAATAACATACATTGTTGTGATTTTCCGCTGCACATATATGAAATTGTCAAGCTCATTGAGCAATTTATTGGAGGACACTGATATTAATTTTTCCATAGATCAAATCGCCCTAACTTAGTGCACCTCTTGGTGGTATCATATTACAACTTGGTGAAAACATAAATTTCTCAGTTACAGTTTCCAGTTACAGTCGCAGTTGCCAGTTACAATTGCAGTTTCCAGTTACAGCTGCAGTTTCTAGTCGCCAAATGCAGTTGTAGTTGCCAGTTGTGAAAGCCTTGAGATTAGAAGACAAGTTGGGTGGTGCTACAAATTTCATAGGTACGCAGGAAAAAATAATATTTTTCCAAGAAGTGACAGTAGATCCAAAAGGATATTAGATCTAGTTCACTTAGAGGAAGACCAAGAGTTGGAGGCAGAAGACAAGTTGTGTTTGCAGGAAAAAATACATTTTTCCAAGAAGTGACAGTAGATCCAAAAGGATATTAGATCTAGTTCACTTAGAGGAAGACCAAGAGTTGGAGGCAGAAGTGGTGGTGTCTCCTACAGTATATGACAACTTGAAATCAAATGAGACAGTAGCAGTTAAGACTCCAATTTACGGGTTTGATTGATGTATCCTGGTTTTCTTTATATCAGGTTTAATATTTGTTGCATCTCAAGAAAATGGTGTAGCTATGATAACAACCTTTAGAGGCCTATTACTTCCAAGTATTATTTTTATGATCATTATGCAAATGCTCACTGTTTAGTACTAATGATTCACTTGTTTGCAAGATGAAATTAATATCCTCTAGGAGATGTTGTTGTTTTTTTCAGGCAGGTTACCCTGGAGGAATAATTGGTCACAACACTAGAAAAGTGTTGTTCTTGTTTCTTGTTCTTGTATTTTTGTTTTGGATCTTGTCCCGAGAAGGTTACAGGTGTTGAATGCCATATGTTTTCCCTTCTTTCCTCTTATTTCCATTTTATGAATTTTCCCCTCCCATAAATATTTATTGGCCATGTATCATAAATATTCTTAACTCCTCTCTTTGTTTTATCTTACTTACCATACTTATCCATTTCCAACATACTCGTGGATTTACGTTTATTTCCTATTTCCTTTTCATCCGTCTCAACACTTTGTTTATTTTTTCATCACAGACTCTGTTGATTAAGGTTGATTGTCATTGATGTCAACCCTTGAAGAAAGCCCCGAAAACAAAGGTTTGGGTAATGGACCCAAGATTGTTTGATGTAAATATGACTCATTATTGTCTTGTCAAGGTTGATAAGAATTAAATATGGATGAACTCCAAAGTGTTCCCCTTATGGTGAAAGCCCTCACGGGAAGACGCTTTGCGGAGTAAGAGAACCCATGCTTAATTGTGGAATAATGAGATGAAGGACAATGAATTTGTCAGGGAAAATATCCTATATGGATATTTCTTGTCATTCAATTTCCGGTGGTATGTGGATGTTACATAACTCCTCACGGTTAGAGAGTTATGACCATGTGAAGTTGGAGAACCCAGGTTTGGGTAGTGGACCCAAGTTTGTTTGATGGATAACGGTATGATTTTTGTTATATTTAAAGTTAATACTATTCTAGATGGATAGTACATGTCATTCCATTTCTTTTGGTATGTGGAACGTCACATAACTCCTCATGGTTTGAGAGTTATGGCCTTACGAAGTTGGAGGACTCTCTTATGTCATCTAGAAGCCACAAAAGGTCAAAGTAGTCAAAGTGGTTTAACAGATTTTAGAAGGTAAATAATAAAGTGAAGTGATGAATGTAATATAATTCAAAGTGAATACAAAATAAATTATTTAAATAATAAATTTAATGGATAAATTAGAAGTGGGTTAACCCTAAAATAAGGAAAGTGGGCAAAATGACCTCGAAGATGTTTTTAAGGAGGCTACTTGGAGAGTATAAATAAGAGGCAAGGCTCTATCATTTTAGACACACTTGAGAATATTGAATACCTATAGGTGTCTGAGGTACCAAAGGATATCTAAGCTGAATTTCTGAGGAAAGTAAAGAAAAGAAGGCCAGAATTCAAGGAAGGATAAATTCTTTTGATGATGCTTTCTAAGGTATGTTTTTTTTTCAGGTCATCTCACAATTTTCGTAATAAATTTTTTTATAGAATGATTTAGACCATGAAATTGATATTCCATTGAG
>JASDQU010440251.1:5395-16113 GCA_032191745.1 Picea mariana | reverse complement strand
TCATATGAAGAGATGCCAGGGATCGAACCTCGTATTATCGAACATGAAATTAGAACTTATCCGGATGCTAAACTTGTTCGACAACGTCTTAGAGTTGTTAATCCTAGGAAGCCCCCCACTATTAAGGCAGAGGTGGAGAAGCTACTTAATGTCGGCTTCATCTACCCGGTTCCCTTGATCGAATGGGTATCCAACCCTGTTCATGTGAATAAAAAGCAAGGAAACATCTATGTGTGTATGGACTTTCGCAACCTGAACAAAGCTTGTCCTAAAGATAACTTCCCCATGCCTTTCATTGATCAGATTCTCGATGAGTGTGCGGGAAGCAAAATATTTTCCTTTATGGATGGATTTTCAAGATACAACCAAATCCAAATCAAACCTAAGGACCAACACAAGACGAAATTTATATGTCCTTGGGGTACTTTTGCATACTGGAAAATGCCTTTCGGTTTGAAAAATGCCGGAGCAACCTTCCAAAGCGCCATGAATTTCACTTTTCATGATCTCAAGCATATAGTCGAAGCTTACCTCGATGATCTTGTTGCTCACTCTCGCAAGAGAGTGGATCATGTCACACACCTTTGGCTGGTTTTTGAAAGATGTCGTTACTATAGAATCCAGTTAAACCCTCACAAATACATCTTTTGCGTTAGGTCTGGCCGTCTCTTAGGATTTTTAGTTTATGAGACTAGGATCATGGTAGATCCTCTTAAGGTTGAGGAAATGCTTCAATTGCCTCCCCCACACACAATTAGACAACTTCAAGGTTTACAAGGGAAAGCTAACTTTCTGTGTCGGTTTATAGTGAATTATGTCAATATCACTAAGGGTTTCATGCGCCTACTGAAGAAAGACACCCCGTTTATCTAGGATAAGTGAGCCTAGAAGTCTTTCGACGCCTTAAAGAAAAGCTTGGTATCGGCTCCTCCATTGAAATCTCTTGCTCACACTAGAGATTAATTATTATATATTTCCGCGTCTGAAGAGACGATTGGTATGGTTCTAGTTCAGGAGGATGATGAGCTCCATGAGCACATCATCTACTATCTTAGCCAAAATTTAGTCGGTCCTGAGCTTAATTACTCTCATGTCGAAAAGCTAGCTTTGGTTGCTGTTCACACAGTCCAACGTCTACGACACTATATATTGCTTTGCAAAACGACTGTAGTCGCTGATGTTAATCCATTTCAATATGTCCTCACTAGGCATATCATAGGTGGGAAATATAATAAATGGATCATCATCTTACAAGAATTTGATCTCGACTTTGCTTTAGCCAAGTCTAAGAAGTCACTAGTTTTTGCAGAGTTAATATCCAATTTCCCACGATTAGACAAGGATGTTATCCATGTCAATTTGTTTGCAGATGAACAGATTTTCCTTGTCTCGTCGTCCGACCCCTGGTATGGAGACATTGTTTTATATCTTCAAACCTTGAAGTTCCCTCAGCATCTCTCGCGAGATGATCGATGGCGAGTTAGATACCAAGCCAAAAAGTATACCATTGTTGGCGACACTTTGTATCATCGAGGAATAGATAGTATCTTACGTCGTTGCTTAACTCATGAGGAAGTCGAGTTAGTCCTAAATGACTGCCACAAAGGGGCTTGTGGTGTTCACCTATCCGGGCTTGCGACAACCCAAAAAATCTTGCGAGTCAGTTACTTCTAGCCCACCATATTTAAAGATTGCATTGAAGCGGTTAAGAAGTGTCACCCCTACCAGGTGTTTATTCGGAAAATGTGCTCACACCCAACCCCTCTTCACCCAGTCATTACCGTCAGTCCCTTCACCAAGTGGGGGGTAGATTTCGTTGATTGCAACCCAACTTCGGCTGGGGGGCATCAACACATCATCGTGGATGTCGACTACTTTACCAAGTGGGTCGAAGCCATGCCTACTATAAAATCTGATGGGAAGACTGCAGTCTTCTTCGTGTTCAACCAAATTATCGCCCGGTTCAGTATCCCGAGTGATATTGTCACTGATCATGGTAGTCACTTTCAAAATGAAATGATGGTATAACTAGCGTCTAAGCTGGGGTTTAAACATAGTCACTCATCTCCTTATTACCCCCAAGTAAATGGGAAAGTAGAGGCTATCAACAAGTATCTCAAGACCATCTTGCAAAAAACTGTAAGTCAGAGTAATTCCAATTGGCACATCATGTTGTATCCCGCGCTTTGGGAATACTGAACCTTGGTTAAGGCTGCCACCGGTTTTTCCCCTTTTCAGTTAGTGCATGGTGTGGAGTCGATACTTCCCATTGAATGCAAAATCCATTCCCTCAAATTGGAAGTCGAGCTCCTAATTGACACTTCAGATTTAGAGCGATGCCTGGTGCGCCTAGAAAGTCTTGACGAGCAGCGTCGAGACACCTTTACGACTATCGAGACAAACAAAAAACATGTCAAGGTTCAGTACGAAAAGTCTGTCTGCCCTCGGTTGTATACCAAGGGAGACTTGGTCCTCTTGTATGACCAAGCCAAAGAATCGCTAGGGGCAGGCAAGTTTAAACCCATGTGGCATGGTCCTTATATCATGCGACGTGTTCTAGAAAAAGGAGCCTACGAATTGGAAGATTATGAAGGGAAGAAATTGGCCGAGCCCAGAAATGGGCTCTACTTAAAAAGGTATTATGCTTAAGCCATGGTCTTGGGTGAAACCCTTTGTATATGAATGTAAATTTAGTGTATATACATCTTTTTTATTTTTGTCTTCGGCTTGCTTATTGAGAATTCCCTTTTGGTTGGAAGATGTCAACGGAGTCTTCAGTCTACCTAGGATTCACAAATAGAGCCAGTCATCATACACGGAACTTGGCTTCCTCCGCTTGGGTGATTTACTCAACCGAGGGTCTACTGGTGTCTTCAGGTGGCGTATGCCTAGGGCCATCCACGAATAATGTGGCCGAATATAGGGCTGTCATAGAACTTTTTCGCGATGCTATCTCACATGGTATTCACTCTCTAGAGGTTCGCCTGGATTCTCAGTTAGTCGTATGTTAGTTGAATGACCGTTACTGTGTGCGTGATCCGACATTAATCTGTCGATTCCTACGGGTACGTCTTTTAGAACGACAATTTGATTTTATTACATACTTTCACATTCCTAGAAGTTCTAATCATGTATCTGATGCCTATGCTAATTATGTTTTAGATTGGCATTTGCCACATTAATAAAGCAAAGAAAACCGTTAAATCAATGTATACATTGTAAGATATCAGTAAGGTCGAAGATCTCTCTTTATATATTTCCAAAAAACATCGTGTTTATATTACAAAATTGGGGCTAAAACCCTCAAAATAAATATACACCCGATATACATGTCCCATGACATCTACGCCTGTGGCGCTGGATGTGTATCATGATAGAAAACCATAGTGTTTGCGAGACGCCGGAAGAGTCGTACCCATGCTCTAGGTACACCGACAACCTACCGCTGCATGGCTTCAGGTAGATCCTCCACATGAACCATAGGAATCCTCTATGTCAAACGATATAGGTTACCCTGCACATTTTGTAGGACTCTCTTCGCTTCTCCTCCCACTGCCTCATCTCCTCGGTGCCTCCACCTATGTCGTAGGAATCCCTCTGGTCGTTGCAGACCCACATATGGAATCACACAAGTATCGAGTTAATATTTAAAACACCATCCAAAAATATTTTTGTTCTCTTCAATACAAAAGTACAAAAAAATGAAATATATAAAAACTTTTGACCTATGGCGCCGTAGGCGGCTCTTGGTGGAAGTGGCATATCAAGATCTCCTCTGAAATTGATTCCTGCATAGGGATAGTCATCCAGAGATATGATTTGTCTTCGCCACCAGAAGAAAAAATCATCATTGTAGGGTGTCACCGCCCTACCTCCCCCCTGCCGTCCCATGACCTCTATCCATCGTGCCATAGACAGATCACGTGGTCCTCTAGGAATGATCTCCACTCTAGGTCCCAGACCTAGGAATCGCTCAAAAAATAAGTTGCAAAGGATAGAGGCAAACCTGAAGTTTCGATTCCCCCCCGACTTGCACTCTGTCAACTAACCTTTCATGTTGGTTAGCAGTGAGGTACACCAATCGTAGATAGTGGGTCTCACAAAATCCAGTGTGTAAAACATAAGTGGTCTTGATTCTTGATGCAACGAGGTTGATCCTATGATCCTAGTAAGCATGAGCACAATAATCTTCAGGCTGAGGTTACCTATAGCTCGGATATGGATTTGACTTCCCACCATGGGAGTCCCTGCAACGCAGTGGGCCTCGATGTATTCTTCGACCTTCATCCCACTCCCTGCCCTGCGTGACTTGAGATCCACAACCTCTCCTCGGTGTGAAAGTCCAGTCAAGAAGTAGATGTCCTCTACTTCGATCCTTAATGGTTGTCCATCAAGGATAAATCTCTCGCTATCGGGATCCCAATAGCCCACCATCATTTCCAACAACCTCACTTGGGCCCTCATTCCTTTGAGAGCCCAAAACTTGTATAAAACACATCTTTTTAAAGCTGCTTGAGCCACCGGATCTCGATCCACTGCTACATCTACCTCCTCATGTTATCGCTCTATCCATTCCAACACCATCCTGCAAAAAACCAAATCATTTATGAGTTAGAAACATCTTTTTTTTCCATTTGCGCACGTATACGTGGTTTATTTACAAACAGCCACGGGTAGGGCCTGATATACGGCCCCTGTGGTTCACACAGGGGTGTATAACTAGTCGTATACGTGACCTATTCAGAGAAACCCGCATATACCTAAAAACCCAATTTGCGCCCTTAAAAACTAACAAAATAGAACCTAACTCAAAATTGTAAACCATTGAATTTGAAGAGGATGGGATGAAGAGTTACCTAGTCAAGACGGTGCATGATTCCGTTGCCTATTGCTCCCGCGATCACTGTTTGAATTCTAGAGGTGTTTTAGTCCAAATTGCACTATTTGGGTAAAAATGAAAATGATACAGTAAATTTTGATTTTATTGCTATTTATAAGCCATTTTTTACCCACTTGATATAGTTTTATGCTATCGTTTTGTCTAATGGACTAATTTAAGAATGGTTTTAAGATGGTTTTTGTAGTTTTGACTCAATTTTCTTACGAGTTTCAACGTCATGGTTGGACGTTTGTCTCCTCGTCAGGTATATTCATAACCTAGCATATAAGATAAGCATTTACTCCATCATGCATTTTTTTCATTATCCTTCGACTACCGCTTTTTACGACTTAGGTACGAACCCATTTATTGCGACGCATAAACCTCCATCTGCTATTAATAACATCGTTAATAAATGGTAGAGACTTACCAAAAATGGGTACCCTAGTTAGAACCTCTTTGTCATTTGGTGCCCATGCTGAGCTTTTTTTCCTTAGGACCGAGAGTCCCTTATAATTCAATACATGACTTTACAATGAGCCTCATTTCTCATTCATGCACATGCGGCCTTATTACCCGCGGACTCCCAATAATGAGTCTTAGTTAATCTCTTTTCCGACTCGTCTAAAAACTGAAAAGATCACTGAGTGATTTGTCCCTTTCACACTAGTTAAAATTGGATTTGAAAGATCATGAGTCCTAGTTAAGCTCTTTTTCGACTCGCTATAAAAAATAGAAAAGATTGCCGAGTGAACTTGTCTCTTTTACACTCGTAAATTGGATTTGAAAAGACGTCTATTTGGCACAAGTTTACCCCTTTTTCACACCAAGTAGAATAAAAGATATAAAAAAGGACATTTTTTGGCGTTAAGTTGTGATTGCATCTCATGCCTTCGCTTGCTGTATTGAGCCTTTAGCCGGTTCTCGCTTTGCATTATAAACCGTTGCCTAAGCAGTTTGCATCCACAACCAAGGAGAGCCTTGTTTTTATCCTTCACAATTTGACACCCTATACCCTGGAGGGAACATCACCCCGAGTGTCCATCTCCCGCATGAATTTCCTTGCATTGAGAATAGGTACGTTCCACTGTTGGAACTATTTTTTCTTACTTGCGACACTCATTCCATCCTTTGTATCATAGCATTCATTTGTTATGAAAAACAAAAAAAAAGACGGGCGGGAAGGGAATACTATATTGTAATTGGTAGCAGTCGCGTCTCCTTTGAATAGAGAACAAAGTTATTGAGTCCTTGTGTCATCATAATTTTGGGTTTAGCATGGCCTTAGGAAGCTGACCTTGCTACATATTTTTCTCTACCGGCTGGTTACTCTTTTAGCCCCTATAGAGAACGTTATTGATGCCTCCTGCATTTAATTGTCACATCATTGAGACCATGCTGTCGGAGTCCACCATATGTCTCATGCTCTTGTTCAAAGGAAGTCTATCAACCTGTGTTAACCACTCCTCATAAATATTGACTTTGCATGTCAGCCATACCCTTAGTTTGTCTCAAAATCACATGATACTTTGGTCTTATCATGCACCCTGGCCCTACTTTCATCATTGGTAGGTCACCTTGAACCCAACAATCGACATTTCATCATTGGTCGTCGACTGGGTGGTTTCCCTTGTGTTCAACGACAAGACATCTATTCACACTTTGGGATTCGTGCAGTGTCTTGGATGCCATTAGCCTTATTGGTGGTTTCCTCTCCTTTGTCAGCAGTTTTTCAGCATTTGCTTCTATTCAGAGGGTCCTTTTCGTGTACCGCTTGCATTTGGCACATGCAAAAGACACATAGGGTTGTTGGTTTGTGAACATGTTATTCGTCCGATCTCCACCAAATCATGAATCTCCTGCTTTGTTCCTCATGCTGACTGATGAGAGATGCCTCAATGCTCTCCTTTCAATGGGTCTCTTTCCATCGACTTCAGCTCATTTATTCTGGATATACGACATAGAGTTTTATGAGTACCTTGAGGCTTGCAGTCATTAGTGGTAGGTTCTCTCACCATTAATAGATGGGAATACATCAATGTCTCCTGATCAATGGATCTCTCAAGTGTTCGACACCAACTCCTTTATTCACATTTGTAGAGATGTAATCGGTGCCTTGATACCTACTTTCATTATCGATAGGTTGTCTTGCGTTTGTTAACGGTATACTTCCATGACCAGTAATGAAATGATGTCTCATCATGTTCAACCTCAACTCATTTATTCACATGATGTAGACTTGCACCATCAACGGATTGTGTAGAAGACTTGAAGACATCACTATGTGGCCGCAACTTTCCTGAGTTGTTGCTTCCATTTCATTAGACCAGTACCTATTTGACTTTAGTGATCATGGGAGATCAGATTGTACTCCATGGTATACAGATATCTTCAGATTGATTTTTGAGACTGGTCCTTGTTCGTGACTATGATAGTTTTTTGCATATAACCACATTTGTATTTGCCTATTCATGGCCATGAAAACTTGTTTGGTATATTTTCCACATGGATCTGCATTGTATTCTTGACAACCATGTATGCAAAGTCAGTACATAATGTAATGAGCAATTGAGTTCGTCCAGCTGGTTCTCTACCACTCCACTTCTAGGTTATTTATAATGTATTTCGGTCATCACATATACTCCTCTGATCTCACACATTAGGGGGCATTTGTTATAGAAAGATTTTCCTCACCATTGCTATCTTGCACATAGGGCCTTTTTCCATTTCCCTATGCAGACTTTTCATCCCTTTTTGATGAATCCAGAGCTAAAAAATATACATTTTTCCACATATACGCTCCCTAACTTCTATGCAAGATGCGTATATGCTTGTTGTTGCACTGCAGCTCATGTATATCGGGATTTGTGCCAGAAAATACAAAATGAGGTCAGGTTTCCATGTCATGACAAAACATCTCTGATCCTTGGCCTTCCATATACTTGAAACATTTCGACTCGACCCTTCAGTTGCATTCTGGAGGCTATAAGAGCACAATTTTGAACTATGGAAAAAGAGGAGAAAGCATTCAACTTTGAGAGAAAAGTTACTCTAGAGAAATTACTTCATATTAAGTCTACATCCCTTTGTTCCTCAAGTCTGAACACAGTGTACATCCCCCAAGGTCTTCCTTTGTTGTTGAGAGGACCTCTTTGCCTCTTTCTCATGAGCTTGCCTTTGGTGGAGGATTGAAGTGGTGGAGACCCAGTTGGAAGGAACTTGGTTTCTTGGTTTCGAACCATGCCAACATGGAAGTTTGTAATGTTGACACTTCTACTGATCAATTATTAATAGAAATACTCCTTTCCCATCCTATTGATATCTTGAAAATATATGATTATTATCCATGGGCATGTTTGTAATGTTTATTAACGGATTATGTTGTATGATGTGCTAATTCCTTTTATATCATCACTATATACTTTCTTTTCTTGTTTGTTGGGAACTTCTCGCAAGTATAAAGCTTTGGGTCAAAGTTCTCAATGGTGGAACATCATCAAACGTTGGATTGAGGTAGGCTTCTTTCTCGTATTGCACATTAGTCTATATGGCATATGTTGGAATTGAGTTGATTTCTGTAGTCATACCTGTTTGTTGTGGTTTACCCTTGGCTATAGAGAGTTTTTCCCTTGTGACACTACTGCTATCGACAATGAAATGAAGCGGAGCCCCCTTTACCCACATCTGCGAGTGAAAGAGGCATTCCCCTTCCTCTGGTTCTTCTGGTTCGCTTGGCTGAACTTTGGTGGTAGAAACAGTGGCACTGGGTTCAACATCGATAATCCACTTCCCTCCTTCGAGATTTGATTCAAAATCAAAATCAACCTCTGAATCAAAAGCCTTCAGTTCGGTCATGAGGGACTGCTTGGAGAGGAATTCTTCGGTGTTGTGCCAAGAGATTTTATGGTACTCACACCATTTTCCCATGTCCTTCTTCGTCTTCTCATTTCCCTTCTTGTGTTGAGGCTTGGACTGGTTGTCCTGAGGGCGTCCATCTCGACTTGGTCCCTTCCTATGTGGGTTGGGGATTTCTTTTCCCTGCTTTGGCTGTGAGGGGTTTGTAGATCCTAACTCTCGCCTTTTCTACTTAAATTTCTGCTTGATCTTGACAACGTATCTATAAGTCGTGCCCAATGAGGTGATATCTAGAAAATCCATTTATTTTTGAATGTATCTATGCAAATAGCCACAGTATTTTAGCACCAGATGACACTCAAAGTCTTTTATACCCAATTTGGTGCATAGGGTATGGACATTATTGGTGAAATCTGGTACTGTCTGGTCCCTTTCTTGACATAGGGTGGTCCATCTGGTGTATTGGTCCTCGTATATTCCAACATGGTAGTATTTTTCATTAATGGCGTCCTAGAAGGAATCCCATGTAGGGGCCACCACAAACATTGTAGATTCCTCCACGACCCTTTGCTCAGAGTAACTATCCCACTAGTCTTTAACATGGGGAATGACCTTGAGGAGTGCAAAAGTGATCCTTTCCCTATAGAAATAATTGTGGACCAAAAAATACCCTTCGAGGAGATTCAACCATTTATCTACAACATCCACATTTATCAGTCCTTCAAATAATGGAATATCAAAATTTACTTGTACTTTGAAGGGGGTTGCATGGCCGCTTGATGAAGATTCTTCTCCTATAGGCAGTAGTCGAAGGATTTGCGTGAATTTTTCCATAATTTCATTCCTTTGTCGAGTGAGGGATTCCTCGAGAAACATTCTAATAAGATCTCCTACTCCTTCATCTTTATTTTCTTCCCCCATGGGTTGTTGTCAGGCTCGGCGTGGCCGATCTTGTAATGGCTCGATTGGTTCGAGTCCCAACTTCTTGTACCTAGATCTTGTCGGGGACATGCACAAAGAAAAGTAAATGAAGAGCAGACTGCTCTGATACCACTTATATGAATATTTTACAGGTCCTATCAAGCATGCCTACTAGGTCTATCTTTGACCACAGTTAGGATCTAAGTTTCAACTATTATGTAAAGTGTTTGCTATTATTTTAGGACAACCAACATTCCAATAAATTCTTGCTGATTTGTTACAGTTGCACTTCCAATTTTAGGTTCTCTAGCATGTAGTTTTAGTAACCAAAAGTTAGCACATGCATACTAAAATAAGTACAACACACCTAAAGATATTTACAGTTGAAAATGAACATATCAAAAATACTAACACATGCATTTTTGTACACAGGTGTTTTTGGTCAACATGACCCTGGATAAAACTCCCCCAGGGAAAATTAGTTTGGGATATATGTTTATATAATAATGATCAAAGCAGGAGATACAACAAGTAATGAAATATAATGGAACCTGTATACATAGAAATCTCCTCACGAGTCTTGCCACAAGAACCAGAAAGAGAAGTGTCCAAACTGTGGTGCGCCCTCTTTCTTTGTTGCCCTCTGCACTGAACTGAAGCGCCCTAGCTCATCAATAACCCAGTGAAGAAATCCCTCCACATGAATGTCCTCTCTTGTGTTGCCTCTCCACTGAAACTATCAGAGCTCGAATCCTCCAAGCAGATCTTCTACCAGGTAGTTGCCAGTCCTCTCAACATGTGCGCCCTCCTCCTAGCAGAAATGATCACCAGAAATAAACAAAGCCAGATCCTGAATGTCTCTTTCCACATAAACAAGCTCCCAAGATCTCCTCTCCATATGCATCAGATCTCATCTCAATCTGAAAAGACCTCCTCCTCTAATGAGCAAATGAAGGAAAAAGAGTGCACCCTCCTCCTCAAGATGTGCCCCTCCTCCATGAAAATGCTCCCTCTCAGAGATGGAAGCTATGGCTCCATGGAAATGCTCTCCATGCAAGCTCAA
>JASDQU010440250.1:36277-48292 GCA_032191745.1 Picea mariana | reverse complement strand
AATCTTTCTAAATTATTATTTAATGTGTTACTAATAACTTAAATGCATAGATAAACAATATTTGATCCATCACACAAAATACACATAGACATAAATTTCTCATGAGGAAACCCATAAAGGGAGAAAACCTCCTCTTCTTAGGATGTCAATCAAGCTCCAACTTTCATGTACATCACAATCTTTCAGTTCCAACTCAAATATGAGGCTACAACCTCTGATAGCAAGCTACAACTTGTAGAGAGCACCAACTCTCAAATTTCTCTAGCACCAACTAGATGGAAGCACCAACTCCCAGGTTTCTCTAGCACCTACTAGAAGGAAGCACCAACTCCCAGAATATATTCTAGCACCAACTAGAATTTAGAGGACTGCAATCCTCCCTAGCACCACCTTACCACCCTGATTGAATCTTACAAAACTTTACTTACTTGCTCTGTCTCTGATATGGTCTGTTATAACTCCATGACTCGTCTACCTCTTCCAACTTCTATTCTATGTTCCGCTTCTATCCTCTGTTATTTCTCCTGCTGCACACATCGATCCCCCAGTTCAGCTTCTCTTTCTCGTTTTTGTACTCTGTGCTACCTCTGCATGCTTACACTGCATCTATGATGTCCACTTCAAGTACTGCTCTTTCTCTCTACCTACCCACAGGCATCATTATCGAAGTAACACTCGTTGTTCTTTGTTCCACATTTCTTTCTCACATCGAGTCCTCTACCTGATCATCATACAAACTCTTCGTCTTCCCTAGAAGTTATTCTGTATCTGTTCATCATCAGTGGCAGTTATCCAAAGATGCTTTGGCTTCTTTGGATGTCAAGACTCTTCATCTTCTCTGTCAGTTACAACCAATCAATTATGGATTCTTTGGCTTCTAAGCCCCTTCCTTCACATGACCACTGGCGGTTACCAAACACCTATTCAAAAGGTGCCTCACGTTCTTGGTCTGGTGAGCACTAGCTCCCTTTATTTCAATATGACCTTGGGCGATGAACTTCACATGACCATGAGGTTGCTGGCGTGAGCTCTCTTCTCGTTAGCCCCCTGTCGCATGTGACCTCGGGCTACATTTTTTCATAAGTGAACGATTGCAAGCACGTCCAACAGTGGTTTTGGGATTAACCACTTTTCTCCTCGCAATCTACCTCTAGCTGCCACGTACCCTTTCTCCGATACCATGGTTTCAATTGCGGCCTGCCCTAAGAAAATTAACTTTTGAGCAACTTCTGATCCCGCAATCAGGCATGATCATTGATCTCATGGTCTCTGACATATTCCCTCGATCAACGGCTTAGATCTCTTCTCTTTTCTTTCCTTCTTTCCTCCTTCCACGCACGATCCTTAGTCTCAATGACCAAGTGACATGTGGCCCTTCAAACCAACGGACAAGATCGATTTCACCTTTCGGGCTTCAGGAGTCTCGATTCTCAAGCTCCACTTGCTCCTAGAGAATTTCACCCAGAGTCCACGATTCACCGACGCGTGTCCCTTTTGGATCGACGGTCACAATCCCTTCGGGTATTCGGGGTTCGAAAATCTCAAGTTTCTGACCTTTCAACCTTCCTTTGATTTTTCTTGGAGTTGAAAATCCACTGACGTGTGTCCCCTTTTGGATCGATGGTCAAGATATCCTTCGGGTCTCCAGACTTCGGAGATTTCAAATCTCAACTTCTCATTTCTTCTGACTAGATATCTTCCGAAATGGAAGATTTGCTGACATCTGTCCTCCTCGAATCAACGGTCACAATCCCTTCGGGTATTCAGGGTTCGACAATCTCAACTTTCCAACCTTTCCTCCTTCCTTTGCTTTTATACAGAGTTAGCGATTGACTAATGCGTTTCTCTCATAATCGGATGGTTGATATTGACTTCGGGTTTCCGGGGTTCGAGAATCTCAACTCTTAACTTTCTTTGCTCACTTTTTCCGGAGTGTCTTTCCCCGAACTGCACAAATTTCTGCCACGCATCCTTTTGGCAATCGACGGTCTGGATCTTCTTTGGGTATTTGGCGTTCGGGACTTCGGGACTTTAGGATAATCACTAGTGGTAAAATTCTCGGAGTGATGTCACTTACTTAGATCACTTCATGACGTGTCATGAGCCTAGTAGCTGCCACTTGTCACTCAGATTTTTGATTTGCACGTACCTGAAATGCTGAATCAACTTGAAACTTGTCATTGTCTGATTGTGCCACATGTCCTTGCTGATGTAGGCTTGTCGAAGTGGATCCTCATTCACTTCAGGACTTCGGGCCTTCGGGACTTCGGGTATTTCGAATTTTCAAGTCACCAATTCTTCCGAAGTGAGAATCCCCGAACAGTAACCTCCTCGCAACTTTTAGACCCAAACTAAATGTTGTTCATCGATCATGTTTTTAGATTGACGACTCGATCTTTATATGATGCTTCTTTTTGAGCTTATCCTGTCCTTGCACTTTAAAATGATTTGATGGCTGACGTTTACTCCGGCTCTCCGGACTTCAGGGATTTCAGATCTCAAACTGAAAATTCTCAAAGTGATTTTCTCTGGAGTTGTGGATCGCGTGCCGCCTGTCAATCTTGACGATGGATGATCCCTGCTTACTTCGGGACTTTGGGACTTGGACAAGTCCGCTCTCCTACGCTCATCCAAAGGCTTAACCTTCGTGCATTTATTTCTGAATCCAATGAATGTTGATCCTCGATGCTTAGATCCAATAAATCATATCTATACTTCTCCTCTACCCTTCCTCTGGTCACTGGACGCTGATCTAACGACTATCGGGTATTCAGGATTAGTGATCCAATGACCACTTTCATTCTTCCTCCTAAGCTTTCTGATCTCTCTGACTTAGAAGGTTTTCTAAGTGTTCAAAGGTCTCAACCTTTGCTCCTCTTGCGAGTCCGTCTCTTGGATCGCGTCTGCACTTCTGGAACCCTATATATCTTCTGAGCTTTCTCGTCTTCTACAATCTCGAGGTTTGGTTCGCTGCCGTTCTTTGCCATCAATGACAAGCACATTCTTTCTGTAAACATGCCAACAACTCCCCCCCTTTGGCATTGATGGCAACCTTGAAAGGCTGCATTATTCTGCTTAGACCTCCAACTGTAGCATACAGACAACACCTTTTTATTCCCCTTTGACATCAATGTCAAAGAGAACAGAGAGTGACTCAATGATCCCCCTGATCAGATATACTAGGAGAAATCTCCCCCTGATCAGATAGACTATTTAACTTGGTAACAGGGTCACGCCCAACTTCTGGCGTAGATACTCAAACTGAGCCTTTACAAGCGGTTTAGTAAAGATATTGACAATCTGATCTTGGGATGGAATATAATGTAAATAAACAACAATGTTGGTTACCTGTTCCCTCAAGAAGTGATACTTGATGGGTATATGCTTGGTCTTGGAGTGAAATACAAGATTCTTTGACACACTAATGGCACTAGTATTATCACAATGAATTGGGATCGGTGCACTATACTTTACCTCCAAGTCTACAAGTGTCTGAATCATCCATAATACTTGGGTACAACAAGTGGCAACTACAATGTATTCAACTTATGTAGTTGATAAGGAAATAGAACCTTTCTTCTTGCTCAACCGTGCTACAAGAGAATCTCCTAAGAAGAGTGCACCACCACTTGCGCTTTTTCTTTCATCCACGCAATTAGCCCAATCAACATCTGAATAGACTGATAGTTGAAAATTCTAATTCCTAGGATACCATAGGCCATAGTTCATTGTTCCTTTTAAGTATCTGAATATTCTTTTGATAGCTAACAAATGACTCTGTTTAGGTGCAGCCTGATACCTTCCTACCATTCTAACAACATGCATTATGTCTAGATAGGATGATGTGATGTACAATAGGCTGCCTATCATAGAACTATAGGAACTTTGATCAACATCAGGTGAGTCATCATCCTTGATTAACTTGCATCTAGTGACCATAGGTGTGCTCATAGGTGTAGAATCTTCCATTTGAAACCTTTTCAACATTTCTCTTAGATATTTCTCCCGAGAAAGAAATAATCCTTCAGACCTTTGAGTAATTTGTAGACCAAGAAAAAATGATAGTTCCCCTATCATAGACATTTCAAATTAAGATTTCATGGCAGAGGCAAACCATTGTACCACCGAAGCATTATTGCTTCCAAAGATGATGTCATATACATAGACCAACACAATGAGCAAATCATTACCCTCTATTTTGATATATAGATTGCTGTCAACTATTCCTCTCTTGAACCCTTTGTCTTTAAGATACTTATCCAGTCTGTAATACCAGGCACAAGGAGCATGTTTCAACCCATATAAGGCTTTCTTTAGCTTGCAGACAAAGTCAATGTTATCTGACAGTTGGAAACTCTCTGGTTGTTCCATATAGACTTCTTCTTTTAGATCTCCATTTAGAAAATCTGACTTGACATCCATTTGATATAATTTAAACTATTTATGACAAACAGAGGCAAGAAACATTTTAATAGCTTCTAATCTTGCTACAGGCGCAAATGTTTCATCAAAGTCCAGTCCTTCTATTTGAGCATATCCTTTGCAGACCAATCTAGCCTTATTTCTTACAATATTTCCTTGGTCATTCTTCTTATTTTTGTAGACCCATTTGGATCCTATTACATTTTTATTTGATGGCCTAGGAATGAGTTCCCAAGTGTCATTCTTTTCAATCTGGTCCAGTTCCTCATTCATTGATTTTAACCAATTTACATCTTCACTAGCTTCATTGAAGTTCTTGGGTTCCACCATGGATATGAAAGCTATATGTGATTTCTCAATGTCTTTGATTATCCTCCTCCTGGTTTGTACACCTTTGTCTTTCTCACCAATTATTTGACTTTCAGGATGATTCTTTTGAGTAATTCTGGAGGAAGGATTTGATGCTGATTGCTGTCCTAACTCTTCTTGTTTGGGTGTCTCTTCTCCACCTGATTCATCATCTTCTTGTGACTTTGGGATTTGTTGTTCATCATTTTCATTATTCTCATCATCTTTTTCATCTGGCTTAGTGCTTATTCTCTCTTGATCTTTTACAGGAGCCTCTTCATCAATTTGAACATCAATACAATATACTAATTTATGCATTCTTTTATTAAAGCATATGCAACCTTTATTGTTCGTTGCATATCCTAAGAAGATACCTTCATCAACTCTACTATCAAATTTTCCCAGATGATCATCATTATTTTTGATGTATCATTTAATTCCAAATACTTTGAAGTGCTTGATGGATGCAGGTTGACCAAACCACAACTAATGTGGAGTTTTATCACTGTTCGGCCTTAGATGTGCTTTGTTCAGAATATGAACAGTTGTGTGAACATCCTCCACCCAAAAGGTTTGTGAAATGCCCCTTTCATTCATCATAGCCCTTGCCATCTGCTGAACTGATTTATTTTGGCGTTCTACAACTCCCTTTTTTTGAGGAGTACCTGGAATAGTATATTCTCTCTTAATTCCATGTCTATCAGATAATTCTTAAAAATATCTTGACAAAAATTCTCCTCCTCTGTCTGAGCGAATTCCCTTTAACTTTCTTCCTATCTGATTCTCGGCTAATGCCTTAAACGTTTTGAACTTCTCAAATGCATCAGGTTTTTCTCTCAGAAAGGAAACCCATGTACGTCTGGAGAAGTCATCAATGACCAACATAAAGTAACGTTCTCCTCCAGTTCCTTCTTTTCGCGATGGTCCACACAGATCCATATGAACAAGTTGAAGCGGTTTCTCTGAAGATGTGAAACTCTTCGATTTGAATTGAGCACGAGTCAGCTTCCCCATTTGGTAGGACTCACATACATAGTTATTAGGCTTAGATATTTTTGGAAGATCTTTCACAGCACCTTCATTATTCAGTTTGACAATATGATCAAAATTCAGGTGTCCAATCCTTTCGTGCCATAACCAACTTTCATCAATTTTGCTTAAATGACATTTCTCCTTATCTTCCTTCAAAACATATACATTGTTTTCGGTTCTAACCCCTTTTGCAAGCAGCTTTCATGTGTTTACTGTCTTTATTTTACAATTATTGGCAGTGAAAGTGACTTCACATCCTCTGTCACATGTCTGACTAACACTAAGAAGATTATGCTTTAAACCATCAACAAATAATACATCTTGAGCTTTGCTTCTTCCATTACTTAAGCTTACTAGACCTTTACCTCTGATCTTTCCTGGAGCATCATTTCCAAAGGTCACACTTCCTGATTTATTTTCCTTGAGTGATAGGAACTTACTTTTGTCACTTGTCATATGACTGGAGCATCCGCTCTCAATATACCAGGAGTCTTTTTGTATTGGAGTTGACAACATCAATCCACACTTGTTATTTTCATTCTTCTTCCAAACATTGACGTTTTCATCTCTGTGATTTGAATCTGACTTATAGTTCTTTAAGCGACAGTTTGCATCTTTATGTCCATAATTATGGCAGATGTAACATTCTGGTTCATTGAACAAAGGATCATAACAATTGTTATGCTTAGTCTGCATCTTTTTACCATTAATCACATGATTTGCAGTCTATGGTTGTTTGTAACTTGGCTATCTCATTCTTTGTTGAGATAGGTATTTATTCCTTTGCTGTATTGATTGCTCATGTCTAAATCTTAGAGAACAATTTACAGCTTTGTGGCCAAAGTTAGAACAGTAAAAACAATATCCATAGAAAAATTCTTTGTACCTAGAAAATGGATGTCTTCTTTGAGTAGGTCGATTTCTTCCATGCTGATGATTTTCTCGAGCAAAGAGTGTATTATTTCTTTGTTCTTCATATTTAGTTCTGGTAACTTTTCCTTCACTCCTCCTTGGTGGCTGATTCTCTTCCTTTGTTTCTGGAGGTTTTTTGTTGTCAATGGTTGTAGATTTGACAAACTTGATGGATTCTTTGTTGCTTGGATGACCACTACTTGATCCCTCTTCATAACCCAAACTAGTTTTCAACTTTGAATTCCTTTGCTGATTTAGAATGGAGGCTAATCCTTCTGAGGCTTTAATACTTGTCATATTCTGATGATATAAGGCCTGGAATTTCTTTAGATCTTTTCTGACAATCACTACTTCAGCTTCCAAATTTTCACCTTTTGTTTCGAATTCCTTCAATTGCTATTTGAGGATGTCTTCAATCTTCTTAGCTTCTTCTAACTTAACCTTCAACATATTAATTTCTTTAGATGGTTCCTTGCATGTTTTCTCATACCTGAGCAGTAACTATTTTTGTTTTCTTTTCTTTTCTCTGATTCTATCAATCTCTTCCACAACACTGATAAGTTGTCCTTCAAGATCTACTTCCACTTCACAGTCAATGAACTCACTTCCTGTATCTTCAATGTTTAGATCTTCTAAAGCTATTGGCATGGTATCATTTATTTTATCTTCAATAGAAGAGTCACTGCTTTCATCATCTGAGGGATCATCATCATTGTTTACACAAATGATTTTCTTCTTAAAATTATTCTCTTTATAGACCTTTTTGTGTTTGTGCTTCTCTTCATCGGCATATGTCTGATCCTTTCTTTTGTGAGAACAATTAGATGAAAAATGACCTATCTTACCACATTTGAAACATTTGAAGGGCAATTTACCTTTGTGTTTTCCTAATCCTTTCTTCAGTCTTCTAACAAAATTTGCTTCAATCTCATCTATATCGGAGTCTGTGTTTTTCTCTACTTTAAAAGATGCCTCTCTTGTAGTGGATTTACCTTTGGTGATTCTCATTTCATAAGAAATTAGGGTTGCAAGAAGTTGATCTAGTTTCAACATTTTGAGATTAGCTATTTCCTCTATAGCAGAGACCTTTGAGTTAAATCTATCAGGAAGAGATCTTAATATTTTCTGGATTAGAAAATAACCAGCTATCATTTCACCTAGGCCTTTCATAGTGTTGACAAGTTATTCTATACGTAATAAGTACTTACTGATATTTTCATCTTCATCCATCTTTAACTTCTCATACTTCAGTCTGTGAGTCTGAAGTTTTGTGTCTTTCACTTTTTCATCACCTTCATAACTACTTATCAGCTTGTCCCACATAACTTTTGCTGAATCACAGTGCATGACTTTGAAAAATTCTACTTCTGCAAGCCCACTTAGAATAACATTCACATCTTTAGCGTTGAAGCTGAATTCTAGATTGTCATCCTTATTAGCTAGTACAACTGGCTTTACATAACCAGTCTCTACCACATCCCAGACATCTACACCTAAAGACATTATGTAGGTTCTCATCCTAACTTTCCAGAAGGCAAAGTTTGTTCCGTTGAACAAGGGGGCCTTATTGGTTGAAGTTCCTTCATGACTTGTCATTTTTAAGCTTACTGATCTACCTTTAAATAAAAAGAACCTGCTCTGATACCAATTGTTGGAAATATAACTGAGAGGGGGGGTGAATCAGTTATAATATAAGCTTGAATTTTTTTTCTCTTTTCTTAATCTTTCTAAATAATTATTTAATGTGTTACTGATAACTTAACATGCATAGATAAACAATATGTGATCCATCACACAGAATACACATAGACACAGATTTCTCATGGGGAAACCCATAAAGGGAGAAAACCTCTTCTTCTTAGGATGTCAATCAAGCTCCAACTTTCATGTACATCATAGTCTTTGAGTTCCAACTAAATATGAGGCTACAACCTATGATAGCAAGCTACAACTTGCAAAGAGCACCAACTCTCATATTTCTCTAGCACCAACTAGATGGAAGCACCAACTCCCAGGTTTCTCTAGCACCTACTAGAAGGAAGCACCAACTCCCAGAATATCTTCTAGCACCAACTAGAATTTAGAGGACTCCAATCCTCCCTAGCACCACCCTACCACCCTGATTGAATCTTACAAAAATATACTTACTTGATCTATCTTTGATATGGTCTGTTACAACTCCATGAATCCTCTGCCTCTTCCAACTTCTATTCTCTGTTCCTCTTCTATCCTTTGTTCTTTCTCCTACTGCGCACATCGATCCCCCAGTTCAACTTCTCTTTCTTGTTTTTATACTATGTGCTGCCTCTACATGCTATACACTGCGTCTCTAATGTCCACTTCAGGTACTGCTCTTCCTCTCTACCTACCCACAGGGATCACTATCGAAGTAACACTCGTTGTTCTCTATTCTGCATTTATTTCTCACGTCGAGTCCTCTACCCGATCATCATCCAAACTCTTCATCTTCCCTAGCGGTTATTCTGTATTTGTTCATCATCACTGGCAGTTATCCAAAGATTCATTGGCTTCTCTGGCTGTCGAGACTCTTCATCTTCTTTGTCAGTTACAGCTAGTCAATTATGCCTTCTTTGGATTCTAAGCCCCTTCCTTCATGTGACTACCGACGGTGACCAAACACCTATTCAAAAGGCACCTCGTGTTCTTGGTTTGGCGAGCGATAGCTCCCTTTATTTCAATATGACCTTGGGCGATGAACTTCACATGACCACGAGGTTGCATGCGCAAGCTCTCTTCTCATTATCCCCCTGTCGCATGTGACATTGGGCTACGTCTTTGCATAAGCGAACGATTGCAGGCGCATCCAACAATGGTTTTGGGATTAACCACTTTTCTCCCCACAATCTACCTCTAGCTGCCACGTACCCTTTCTCTGATACCGTGGCTTCAATTGTGACTTGCCTTTAGAAAATTAACTTCCAGGCAACTTTCGATCCCGCAATCAGGCGAGATCGTCGATCTCGCAGTCTCTGACAGATTCCCTCAATAAATGACTCATATTTCTTGTCTTTTCCTACCTTCTTTCCTCCGTCCATGTGCAATCCTTAGTCTCAACAACCAAGTGACATGTGGCCCTTCAAACCAACAGACGAGATCGATTTCGCCTTTCGGGCTTTCGGATTTTCGATTCTCAAGCTCCGCTTGCTCCCGGAGCATTTCACCCGGAGTCCACGATCCAATGACGTGTGTCCCTTTTGGATTGACGGTCACAATCCCTTCAAGTATTTGGGGTTCATAAATCTCAACTTTCAGACCTTTCAACCTTCCTTTGCTTTTGTGTGGAGCTGACAATCCACTGACGCGTGTACCCTTTTGGATCAACGGTCGAGATCTCCTTCGGGTCTCCAAACTTCAGAGATTTCAAATCTCAACTTCTCATTTCTTCTGACTCGATATCTTTCAAAATGGAAGATCTGCTAACATCTTTCCTCCTCGAATCAACGGTCACAATCCCTTCGGGTATTCGGGGTTCAACAATCTCAACTTTCCAACCTTTCCTCCTTCTTTTTTTTTTATCTAGAGTTAGCGATCAACTGACGCGTGTCTATCAGAATCAGACGGTTGAGATTGACTACGAGTTTCCGGGGTTCAGGAATCTGAACTCTTAACTTTCTTTTCTCGCTTTTTCCAGAGTGTCTTTCCCTGAATTGCACAGATTTTTTCCACGCGTCCTTCTGGCAATCGACGGTCTGGATTTTCTTCGGGTATTCGACGTTCGAGAATTCGGGACTTTAGGCTAATTGCAAGAGGTAAAAATCCCGAAGTGATGTCAGTTACTTACGTCACTTGATGATGTGTCATGAGCCTAGTAGCTGCCATGTGTCACTCAGATTTGTGATTTGCACGTACCTGAAATGTCGAATCAACTTGACACTTGTCATTGTCTGATTGCGCCATGTGTCCTTGCTGACGTGGATCCTCATTCACTTCAGGACTTCGGCTGTTTCGACTTTTCAAGTCGCCAATTCTTTCGAAGTGAGAATCCCTGAACAGTAACCTCCTCGCAACTTTTAGACCCAAACTATATGTTATTTGTCGATCATGTTCCTAGATTGACGGCTCGATCTTTCTGCGATGCTGCTTTTATAGCTTATCCTATCCTTCCACTTTAAAATGGTCTAACAAATGACATTTACTCCGGCTCTCCGTCTCTCCGGAATTCGAGTATTTTAGATCTCAAATTGAAAATTATCGAAGTGATTTGCTCTGGAGTTGTGGATCTTGTTCTACCTGTCAGTCTTGATGATGGATGGTCCCTTCTTACTTCGGGACTTTGACAAGTCCGCTCTCCTATGCTCATCCAAAGGCTTAACCTTCGTGCATTTATTTCTGAATCCAACAACTGTTGATCCTCGATGCTCAGATCCAACAGATCAGATCTGTACTTCTCCTCTACGCTTCCTCTAATCATTGGACGTTGATCTAATGACCATCGAGTATTTGGGATTAGTGATCCAACGACCACTGTCGTTCTTCCTCCTGAGCTTTCTGATCTCTCTGACTTAGAATATTTTCTAAGTGTTCAAAGGTCTTGACCTTTTCTCCTCCTGCGAGTCCGTCTCTTGGATCTCGTCTACACTTCTGGAACCCGCTATCTCTTATGAGCTTTCTTGTCTTCTGCACTCTCGAGGTTTGGTTCGCTACTGTTCTTTGCCATCAATGACAAGCACATTCTTCTTGTAAACATGACAACACCTTTATCATCAATGGACATAAGGGAATGTTAAAAGTATCTTTGGTGAGTGCCCACCAAGTTGAGACATTGATCAACTCAAGAAAGAACTTTATGTACTACTCTTCTTGAGATAGAATTGGAAAGACATCAAATCAGTGGAGTGAAGGCATCCTTGGAAGGATGTACAAAAACTAGTGGGAGAAGACAAAAATTGAACTAGCTTCATGATTTGAGAGCAATGATAATGACAAGTTTACCCATGAATTTTTCAAGAGTCAAACTGGTTCAGTTCAACATAATTCATAACTATGCATTGTTTGTTCAAGGAATTGCGTTGGGAATTAACTTCTTTGAGTGTCTTTCATTCCTAAAGAATGCAACAATTCTAAGTAGTTGTGAAAATGTTGAATATTTCAATCCTTATCTCAACATTGCAATAAAATGGCATATACTTACGAAAGTAGGTTAATTTGACACCGAGCCATCTGATGCTTGTGTTATTACATGTACAATTTCTATTAAGTGGAGGTGGACACTCTCATTGCAATGAACATGGGATAAAGTTAAGAAGACGATGTTAATAATAGAAGTAGGAGACGAGTAAC
>JASDQU010440250.1:15701-29249 GCA_032191745.1 Picea mariana | reverse complement strand
GTCATCTCCCTGCAAATATAATTGGTATTAGAATCTATCATTAGGGATGTCAGAGAGTTATGCAATCTTGGTTTCATTTTAGTCATCCCTTTCCACAATTTTAATGAAACTCTCATCTTCCACCAAATCTACATGTTGCTTAGGTGATTCATAGCTCAACAATGCTTTCTCCTTCTATTTTGAGGTTGTAAATGCAGTGACATCTCATCGCTTGAGCCTCCATAATTTTTTTCATTGGGGTTTTTCAATATTTTCATGCAATTGTGGAAGCAACCGATTCTTTGACCTAATTTTATTCGATATTTCCATTTCTAGAAAAATCCAATCACTTTTTTTGGTAATTTTTTTCGAATTTTGTTAAATTACAATAAAATTATTGTTTTCATGATAGTTTTTACTTGAAAAGTGCTAATGGAATTGAGTTGGTAGTTATGGCCTTTCCAACAAAATTGACATATACAACAACATTCTAGAGTATATATGATTTTTTTTGCATGCCTAAGCTATGGACCGATGTATCAATCTCTACAACTTCCCAATATGTTTCGAAGATAATTGAATCTTTGCGAAAATCCAACATCATCTAACTTATAGCTAACCTTTTGCAAGAGCAACAATGCTTCATGGACAATTTGGATGCAATTCAATTTGCAACTTCACCCACAAAAGTTGTTTTTAGGGGCGAATATGTCATTTTCCATCCAAAGTTTTGCTGTGATGTGATAAGAAGTGGATTGATATGTGTATATCCTTGATGTCACATTTACTGTTCTAGACGGTGAAGGCCTGAGAGCGTTCTGACGGATTCCATCCCTTTTGACATTTTCAACTCCAGCCGGTGCAGACTGAGACGGCTGGCCTTTGACATTTCCAGCTCCAGACGGTAAAGGCTTGAGAGCGTTCTGACGGATCCATCCCATCATTTCTATTTTTATTAATTTCTTTTGCTTCTGGGGCAAATCACACAGTTCATTAATTTTTATTAATTATTGCTTTTGGGGGGCAATCACGCCGTTCAATTCTGAACAACAAACAAGCAATAATTTTATTTTCATATTTCAACAGAACTGAGAGTAATTTTTATTTTGATTTAATTAATTGCTGGGTAATCACACAGTTCAATTACCAGTGTTATTACTATTTATTTTAATTAATCGCTGGGCAGCCACACAATTCAATTCTCAACGACCAACATTAGTTTTTAAAATAAACTATATTGGCCCAACTTATGCCACATTTCACACTAGGCATGGAGGTGACACATTTCTATCATATGGGCTCATATGGGCTTGGGATGTAAAATGCACCTCCTTTTTCTTATCTTCAACCACATATGAAGCATGGGAATTTGTATGATTCCTCCAGAAAAACATGCTAATATGAGACTTTAACTGCATCATGACTTGAGATACATAGAAGGCCCTTGTTGGCATGACAAAACTTCCAAATTTTTCAGTGTTTATCAATGAAATTATCTTGATTGCAAAGCATTTCGCTGTATCTTTATGAAACAAATATGTATGATGAATTTTTCGATGTAGATAAATTATCTAGTGATAAAGACTTGGATTGGCCTTAATGTACGGTAGCTATGTTGCTTGCATGATTACCCACTAAAGTTATTAAAGACAAATTCTTTCATTTTGTCTAAATTCTTAAGTGTACAACATTTATCTATAGAATTGATCTTCAATGCGAATATCTATACAGACACACTAATCAAAATATGACTAAAGCATATCACTTGGGTTTTGGCGATATGGAAGGCCTCTATCCACTTGATAAAATTATCAAACTTTCAAAATAATAACTTTATTTCAAATTGTGACACTGTATTTCCATGGAACAAATAGTGACTTAAAAAATGTAGCAATCGTTAGGATCGTTGGGAATCGATGCAAAGACAAAACTTGGATTGACCTCATGGTTTGCTAGAAGTGTCGCTTGTAACCTTGCCTAAGAAAGTTATCAAGGTCCCACAATATCAAATTTGCCTAGTTTCGTGTATGGCATTTCACTATGAAGCTTAGTTGAGAGTCTGTAATGTTTTTCATTTGTACATGTAATATTCTAAACTAGAATGTTGTGTAGTTTCTTCTTGAATTTGTTTTCAAACACAATATAATAAGAGTGCCAAATCTTGTTATTTATTCAAACAATATTAGCTATGGTAAAATTCATACAAAGTTGTAGCAAAAGATGCAATATGTATAGAAGAACCTGGTTCACTTCATAGACGACCTGATATAGCTGATATATTAGTTATGAAGTTAGGAACATAGGCAATGAACTCCACAAATGATGACTATGGCTGATAATGATAGGCTCGATCCCCAAAATTTGTATAAACAATGACCTCTCCACATAAAGCAAGTATGATAGATAGAAGCTCCCCTAATTTAGGCTTTTAATTAGCAACAATCGACCCCCATATAGCAACAACAAATAAAATCACATTGTATTATGGTAGATGCAGTGTCCAAACCCAAAAAACAACCTCCCACGACTTGGTAATGATGAGAATCCGATATGCCTGCAGCTGTTACTCAGTATGACAACGATAGACTCCTTCATTAGCTCCTTACGCCCCCTTTTGGCGAACTACACAACCCCAAATCAAGCACACGCCCAACCAACAAGAAGATCCGTCCTCTCTTCACCCACACACAACACATTAAAGAATGCAACATTCAAAAAATCCGAAAATCGACCAACAAACTCCTCCATTGATTCTACTCCATTAAAGCGACCTCCTTCATCATGAAATCAACATAAGATATACCAAATAATTCAGCCACAAAAAGGATCAACCTCCTTTGATGAAGAACAACTAGAGAGTAAGCAAATCGACCTTCAATGAATTTTCAACCACTCAATTAATCCACTGTGCACTAAAGAACTTTGCACAATCCTGAAGCAATCGAACTCTATGAAGCACTATCAGTAGATTTGGATGATCTACTCAGAGAATTGGCTAGGATAGGTAGATTTCGCTATTGAAACCAATTTTCTTCAAGGGTTTTCCTCCTCAACGCCAGAAAAAACCAAGAGCTTTCGAAACCCAAATTTGATTGATTGAATGAATGAATTAGGAGAATTCCTCTTTTCCTTCTTTTGTATTTTCCCCCATGAGAAATATTCTATTTTCTCATTAATTAATTGATAAGTCAGTTTTATGTCCTTTTACTTCATTTAATAAAGCGACTATTATTTTCCTTGCTTTTTTAATTAAATGACTTAGTCATAATTAATTAATATGACTTTTGAACCCCTAGTGACATAAGTCATAATGTAATTCCCTTACACATCTCCCAACCTAGCCTACAAGAATTAGATAAGCCAGTGGGTTGCTTTTTCGTTTCTTTTTGGTGCTAAGCAGACATGGACATTACGGTCCTCCCCGCTTGAAATTGCTTGTCCTCAAGCAATCGAATATCTGGATGCTATAGTACCTATTCCCCTTCCCATGTAGCATCCTCTATAGGTAATTCCCTCCATTTGACCAAATATTCTCCGATGACCCTGTTTCTCAACTTCCTCTCGCGCACATGTAATATTTTTTCAGGAACCAACACTAGTTACCCCTCTTCATCTAGTGGAGGAAACTTAGTGGAAATCACCACATGTGAGCCAATTGCCTTCTTTAGGCAGGAAACATGGAATACATTGTGAATCTTACTCTCCTTAGGAAACTCAAGCTCATAAGACACCTCACCTACCTTTCTAATGTTCTTGTAAGGCCCATATAAGTTAGGTTTTAATTTTTCCCTCCTTTCTTTTTGAGGGAAGACTGTCTATATGGATGTAACCTCAAATATACCAAATCGCCTACCTAAAAACTCCTCTAAAATCTTTTCCTGTCTGCAAATTCCCTTTGAGTGCCTTCAAAATGTGTTGACTTTCTTGAAGCCAATCTTTTTCTTTAGGTGCTCTACTGTCCCCAAACACTAGGTCCACAAATGTAGGGGCATCATAGCTGTATAGATCCCTGAAAGGGGTCATACCAATGGACATATGGAATGTAGTGTTGTAGCAAAACTCCCCCAAGTGCAGCCATTTCATCCATGCTCTCTGCTTCCCTGCTACATAATTCCTCAAGTATCCCTCCAACCATTTGTTGACTATTTCAGTCTGACCATCCGTTTGAGGATGGTAACTTGTGCTAGGAGTCAACTTAGTACCCACCATCCTAAATAAATCCTTCCAAAAATCCCCCATGAACCGACTGTCTCTATCACTTACGATAGTCCTCGGTAGTCCATGCAAACAAAATACCTCCTTGAAGAATACTTCAGCCACCTGTGCTCCCGAATAGTCTAATGGTATAGCGAAGAAATGGGAAAATTTAGTCAACTTGTCAACTACCACATAGATACATTCTCTACCTTGGACTTTAGGCAACCCAGTGATAAAGTCCATAGATATACTTTCCCATTTTCCCTTAGGAATGGGCAAAGGTTGCAAGAGTCCCGCTGGATGAGTGTGTTCAACTTTGTTTTGCTGGAAATTGGAGCATTCCTTTACATACTTCAGTACATCCTCCTTAAAGCCCTTCCATGAGAACCTTTCTCGGATCATCCTATAAGTTTTCAGAAATCCCTAATGCCCTGCCAAAGGAGAATCATGTGCTTCCTGCAAGATCTTCTTTTTAAGCCCAGACTCAAGTACCAAATAAATCCTTCCTTTATAGTAAATGATATCATTTACTATACTATACCTATCATCCTGCACCAAGCAATCCAAAAGATCACAAGTGAACTTATTTTTGGAATACTCTACCAAGAGGTGGGCCTTTCAATCAGGTGAAATATCCATAAGGGATATAGCTGGCTTCCTAGAAAGTGCATCTGCTACCACATTGCTTTTGCCTTTTACATACTCAATCTCGAAGTCGAAAGCTTGCACTTTGTTGAACCATTTTTTTTCCTCTCATTTAAATCTTTCTGGTCAAGAAAATATTTCAAGATGTTATGGTTAGTTTTAATCTTGAATTTGCCACCAACCAGGTACTGTCTAAATTTAGCTAAAGCGTGCATAATAGCCAACATCTCCTTATCATAAATAGAATAGAGGCACTCATGCTCTCTGATTTTCCGGCTCTCAAATGCTATAGGATGATGGTTCTGCATCAAAACTGCTTCAATACCTTCACCAGAAGCATCACACTCTACAAAAAAGGGCTGATTTTTTTTTGGGAGAGCTAAGACTGGACACGAACTCATTACATGTTTAATATTTTCAAAGGTCTCCCGAGCTGTGTCATTCCAAATCAATGCCCCTTTCCTGGTCAAATATGTAAGAGGTGTTGTAAGTTGTGAGAATCCCTTGATATATCTTCTATAGTAAGTGCAGAGCCCAAGAAAGCTCTTCAATTATGTCACACTCTTGAGTGTGGGCCATTGAATAATAACACAAATCTTCTCCATATGGACCTATACCCCATTCTCTCCTATCACATTCCCCAAGTACAATAACTCTGTCATTCCAAACTCACATTTGGACATCTTTGCATAGAAGGACTGCTCAGTCCATATCCTCAACACCTCATCCACATTCTATATATGTTCCTCCCATGTCTTATTTTAAATAAGGATATCATCAAAGAAAAACAACACAAAATTGTGCAACTGCTTGTTGAAAGTGTGATTCATACATGATTGAAATTTTGCAGGTGCATTGGTCAGCCCAAAAGGCATGACCAAGAACTCGTAGTGTCCATAATGACAACGTAAAGCTGTTTTGGGAATATCTTTCTCCCTCACATGAATCTGGTGATACCTTGAGCGGAGGTCAATCTTGGAGAAATATTAATCTCCCCTTAGCTCATCCATTAGTTCATCAATTCGTGGAATGGGATACCTGTTTTTTTTATAGTTTTCTTGTTTAAGGCCCTGTAATCCACACACATACGCAAAGTCCCATCTTTCTTTTTTACCAACACAACAGAAGAGGCAAAGGGATTTGAACTAGGTTGAATGTATCCCAAATTGAGTAATTCCTTTATTGTCTTTTCAATCTCATCCTTGTAGACTTTAGGATGTCTATAAGGAGTAATGGTGACTGTATGCACTCCCTTCTCCAACTCAATGACGTGCTCAAATCCACAATCAGGTGGTCTGCCTTAAGGAAGGTCTTGAAATACCTTCTCATGATTCTTAAGCAACTCCCAAATGTCTACTGGATATTGTTGAGTCTTCTTGGATGGCCTCTGTACTGAAATGAAACACTCTGCTGCCCAATCAATGCAACCCCTTCCTGAAAACAACTTCCATTTTCTGGGACGAGACTACCTTGGGAGGGTATGTATGCATGCCATGTAGAACAACCTGCTTACCATCCGAGTTCTAAAACTCCATCTCCATAGTCTGATAATTGGTAGTGTACTTTCCAATGGAATAAAACCACTAGACTCATAGAAAACTGTTTGTGTCAGGCACATTCACCAAATAAAATGAATCTGTCATAGTATAATACCCAAGTGTGATGGTTAGCTTGGGAATCCATTTGGTGCAATCAATGCTATGGTTCCCAACTATAGAAATTGTGAATCCTTCAAACTCCTTTGAAGGGATACCACACCTTGTCACCCATGTAACATCAATAAAGTTGTGAGTTTCCCCACCATCAATCAAGACTCCAAACTTGTGCCCATGAGTAACTCCTCTCAACCTAAAGGTGTGAAACCTGGGAACCCCCGACAAGGTGGAAATACCTCCCTTAATATCATCTTGTAACTTCTCCTCCCTTGCTGCCCGGAGCTCCTCCTCATGTACCTGCTCTAGATCATCCTCATCATCCCCACTGTTAGAATACACCTCAATACAGTGGGATTTCTCCTTTCCTGCACATTGTTGACCTAGTACCCAAGGCTCCTGGAAAGGGAAGCATAGCTTCTTTCTCCCGAGCTCCCTCGTAGTATCTTCGTCCATCTTTTCTCTCCTAGGCCACTCTCTCTGAACATGATTTTTGTCTTTTTCCCTCAATGGAATAATGGGTTTGGCAGGGAATCTATTCTTTGGAACTTCCTCCTGGAGATATCTAGTCCTCCCAATAACATCCTGGAGGGTAGTGGGTTTGTAGGCCTTAACCCGTCCCCTCAAAGGTTCAACTAAAGCCTCAACAAACAACATAATCAATCTAGACTCTGACACATTTGTCACCATGAAAACAACTCTCTGGAACTCTACTATGAATGCCTCAACACTGTCTATCTTCTTGAGCTGTTCTAGCTCTCTGAAGTGTAGTTCAGGGTCCTTCTCAAACCGCTCCAACAACCTCTTTGTAAAGTCAACATAAGTAGTAATTTTTGTGTGACCCAGAGTCACCAACCCGTGATACCACCAGTCATGTGCTTTGCCATCAAGATGCATAGTGGAAATTTTTATGGCATTGACCTCTATCATGGGATGGAGTTGGAGGTATGTATCCAACTTTTTTACCCAAGCCTTCGCTTTGCATTTAGATGACCCATCAAAATTGGGAATAGTAAGATTTCCCAATGTGCATTGCAACTCAAAGTTTTGGCTCTGTGCTCTGTTAAACCACCTTGGTTTGTTTCTGCTTTTTAAGTTACAAAAATCAGCAAGGGACATAACTGCATGGAAATCATCCCCCAAATCCTGATACTCCTCTAAATAATCCCCATAAGGCTCCATCTCTACCTGAACTTCCATACTTGTTGTGGTGTCGTCTAAGAAATGAGGTAGGGTAGGTCTAGTAGATCCACTGTAAAGATGAGGGTGACTCTGCATAGTAGTCAGTGCATGCATTCTACCTCCATCATGTGATTCCCCTTCACCATTATTACTCAAATTGTTCTGGATTTCACCTGTTTTATCTGTTAACCTGTTTATGGATGCCAACATTTCCTTTTGGCCTTTGGCCAAATCATTCAAAGAACTGATGAGACAGTTAAAGGTTGTCTTATCATCATATCCCACATCTTCTTCAAGTCTCATCTCAACTTCTTCCTCTTCTGACCCTGGATCCCTGTTCCTGTACCTTTTTCATCTATAGGTGATGTTCTGGAGGTCCTCTGTATTCATTTAACTGCTCATGCATTCACAATCTTGTCAAAGTCCCCACAGATGGCCACGATCATGCTCTGATACCAGTGTAATATTTTGAACTAGAATATTGTGTAGTTTCTTGTTGAATTTGTTTTCAAAGAAAATATAGTTTAATTTTGCAACAATGTTTTCTTTACTCATGCAATAATCATTAGAAATGATATAAATAATAAGAGTGCCAATCTCTTTACTTATTCAAATAATATCAGCTATGGTAAAATTCATACAAGTTGTAGAAAAAGATGTAATATGTATAGAAGAACTTGGTTCACTTCATAGGTGGCCCAATATAGCTGATATATTAGTTATGAAGTTAGGAACATAGGAAACAAACTCCACAAACGATGCCTATGGCTGATGATAATAGGTTCGATCCCCACAAATTGTATACGCAATGACCTCTCCACAGAAAACAAGTATGATAGATAGAAGCTCTCGTAATTTAGGCTCTTAATCAACAACAATCGACCCCCATATAGAAACAACAAATAAAATCAGACTGTGTTATGGTAGATGCAGCGTCCAAACCAAAAAAATCAACTTCCCATGACTTGGTAATGATGAGAATTTGGTATGCCTGCAGCTGTTACTTAGTATGACAATGATTAGAATCCTTCATTAGCTCCTTATGCCCTCTTTTGGTGAACTACATAGCCCCAAATCAAGCACACACCCAACCAACAAGAAGATTCGTCCTCTCTTCACCCACACACAACACATTAAAGAATGCAACATTAAGAAAATCAGAAAATCGACCAATAGACTCCTCCATCGATTCTACTCCATTAAAGTGACCCCCTTCATCATGAAATCAACAGAAGATATACCAAATAATTCAGCCACAAAAGGGATCAACCTCCTTTGATGAAGAACAACTAGAGAATAAGAAAATCGACCTCCAATGATTTTTCAACCAGTCAATTAATCCATTTTCCAATGAAGAACTTTGCACAATCGTGAAGCAATTGATCTCTATGAAGCACTATCAGTAGATTTGGATGATCTACTCAGAGAATTGGCTAGGATAGATGGATTTTGCTATCGAAACCAATTTTCGTCAAGGGTTTTCCTCCTCAATGCCAGAAAAAGCCAAGAACTTTCGAAACCCAAATTTGATTGATTAAATGAATGAATGAGGAGAATTCCTCTTTTCCTTCTTTTTTATTTTCCCTCATGAGAAATATTCTAGTTTCTCATTAATTAATTAATAGGTCACTTTATGTCCTTTTACTTCATTTAATAAAGTGACTATTCTTTTCCTTGCTTTTTTAATTAAATGACTTAGTCATAATTAATTTATATGACTTTTGAACCCCTAGTGACATAAGTCATGATGTAATTCCCTTACACATCTCCCAACCCTGCCTACGAGAATTAGATAAGCTAGTGGGTTGTGTTTCGTTGCTTTTTAGTGCTAAGCAGATGGGGACATTACAATACGCTTCAATACAAGCATATTCACAAAAAAATATTAGGACTTGGAAATGCCCTTGGGAGATACACAAGGTCCTAAATTCCTTGATAACATGAGATTTTCACAATATTGACTTGCGAATCATTCACTATATATTTATGAATATGAAACAAAATCTTGGATTACCAATGTTGTTAGTATTCTTGAGAGCCAAATGATACCATAAGATGGATCTCATACTAACTTCATGGTTATAACACAGTGAAACATGCAATTTCATCTATGAATGCGAGTGCCAATTTGTGTGAAATTGATCTTTCATTGTGTGTGTGTGTGTCTCTCTCTCTATATATATCCATGAAAATTATCTAGGAACTGAACTTTATAGGATTTCATAGCGACCCTCATATGAAATTGTCAGAGAAAAACATGACTCAATTCTTTTTGTCTTTAGGAGATATGCAATCCCTTGTTCACTTGACAAAAGTTGTTAAGCATTGGGAGTAATAACTTGATCCCAAATCTTGTCACTGTAACTCCATGGATCAAAGTTGGACAATGCAAAGTTTTGCAAATTTCAAGTCTCTAGAAACTAAAATGTGGGCCAAGACAAAACTTATATTGGCTTCATGTTTTGGCCAACACAACTTGCAAGTTTTCCCTTTAATGTAGTCTAACACAAGTTGCATTAATTTGTTCTAGTTTCATAAATATACACCATTGTGCTGCAAATATGAGATGGATTACAATGCTCAAGCCTTTTTCAATATAGCCATGCCATTGAAAAGATCACAAAAAGCTACATGTCATAGTCTAGGACATAAGCCAAGCACTAGTTTGCTTGGAAAAGTTGTCAAACTTTTAAATGCATATACATGAAGTTAGCATGATTATAAAACACTTGTACTCTTATCAAGAGTAGATGGAAAACAAAATTCAGGTAATTACTAAGTCTCTAGGAATCAACACACGGGAGAAGAAAAAACTTGGACTAGCTTCATGATTTGAGAGCAACAATAATGACAAATTTACCCATGAATTTGTCAAGACTCAACTTCGTTCAGTCCAACGTAATTTTATAAGTATAAATACTTGCAACCTATTTTCAAGATTGCAATTAACTATATGGAAAATGTGGAAAGTGCCCATTGTCCAATTAAACACAACAATTATAATAATAGTACATACAATTTGTTTGGAAGTGTTATGAACAAGAATGTGTTTGCAAAAGTAGGGATTGCAACTAAACTCACTTAGGGCACTAAAGTGGGTGGTGTTACATTTTTCGTATTGTGGTTTGAATGGGTTTTGGGGAAGTAGAGTACCATGGGAAACGGTTGAGTGATAAATCCATGGACAACACCTAACCTTGTCTCCAGGGATGATCTTAGGGGCTAAATTTCGCTCATGGGCTAATTTTCCATGGTTTTTCAAAAAATGAGATTCGCTATTTTAAAAATGATTCGCCCAAATTCTATAGGATAAAATTATTTTACCTTAAAAATCGCCAAAATTTTATAAAAACTGTATAAAATACTTAGAAATTTGAATATTTTTACAAAAAAATCGCCAAACATTTATAGTTGACATATGAAGGATTAGTAAGATTCGCCAAGGTTTCTACATTTCAAAATAAATTTTCATCCTTAAAATCATCCCTGCTTGTCTCTAGGAGTAGAGGATTCAACCTCAAACATGAAATGCAGGTGGCTTATTTTACTATCCTTGTTTTGTCTTTCTATATCCTTAAAATTCCAAATGGAAAACGAAAAGAAATAATTTAAATTTGGTTGTATCTTCTATTGCTAGATAAACTAATTACATAGATATTATAGATAGGATCCTTGGGAATTAAAGAAAAGACAAAACTTATATTGACCTCATGGTTAATGAGGAATGTCACTTTAAAGTTTGCCAAAGAAACTAATCAGAGTCCCATTGTATCAAGTTTCCTACTTTTGTAAGTGCCATTTCATTATGAAGCCTAAGTGAGACATAATGTTTTTCATTTACATATTCTTCAATACAAACATGTTCACGAAAAATACTAACCTAGAGATGCCTTTGGGAGATGCATAATGATGCATATTGAATTGAGAATGAAATGAAAGAACATGCTTTTTTTCATTGAGAACACAAATATTTATTGAAAGCATAATATTATAGGGAAAACCGAATTTTATTAATAGATCCAACAATGAAAAACATTGCAATATGCATGAAGAAGCACAGAGTAAAATTAAACTAGACATAATCCACTTCCATGTGTTTGGTAGTGAAGCCCATGTTCACATTCCCAATGAAAAAAGGAAATCATTACAACCTAAAAGTGATAAGTACATTTTTGTTGGATATTCAGAAGATGTCAAAGGTTATATAATTCTTCAACCTCATTCCAATGAAATAATTATTAGGAGAGATATTAAGTTTGATGAAAATCTCTCATCTTGTGAGCCTAATTTGACATTTGTGCCATCTTCGACCTCCGAGCCATTTTCGATGTCCGTGCCATCTTCTCTTCCCAAACTTTTATGTTAGTGATCTTATTTTGGTTTCTTATTCATATGATGATAGTGAGGATGAAAATGCACCTCCTCCTACTCACCTTCCTCCAGTTGAGTCCATTGAACATGAACCTACACCATCTCCATTACTTCCTAGATGGGTCTGTACAACATAAGAAACAACAAGTGCTCTTGCCAAAGATCCTATAAATTAGTGTTGTACATGTTCATAGTTAGAACAATCCTTCTCTCTTATGGCTCAAGTTTTAAAGAGTCGTTATCCAAGGACATTTGCAAAAGCTTCTGGCCATCTAGAATGGGACACAACAATGAATGAAGAATATCATTCCTTAATGGCGAACAATACTTGGGATCTTGTAGCTCTTCCGAAAGGAAGAAAACTTGTTAGATGTAAATTGGTGTATAGAAATAAGTATGTATCATACGGAAGTGTTGAAAGACATAAGGCCCAATTAGTTGCTAAAAGATTTTTTCAAGTTGAAGGCATTGACTATAATAAAACCTTTTCCCTTGTATCCAAAATGAATCCCATCTGCCTTGTTCTAACCATTTTTGCCTCACATACATGGGAGATCTATCAAATGGATGTTAAATATGTCTTCTTGCATGGGGATTTACAAGAAGAAATTTACATGGAATAACCTCCTCGCTATTTTTAGAATGACTCCAACCTTGTTTTCTTCCTTAAGAAATCTATCTATGGTCTTGTTGATTTTTGTAGCTTCGAGCAGGTATTCTCACGTTCCCTGGGTGTTGGGTATGTGGAAATCATCGTGGGAACCACATTTCACTCTTCGTTTGGAGAAAACCGCCATTGGAATGAAGCTGGGGCTTCATGGGTTTGATTGTGGGCTTTGTGAGTTTGTGTTGGGGCTTCACACCCACAAGACAAGTCTAATTTGATGTTGACTTGTGGAGGGGCTTCTATGTTGACCCCTAATAAATGTATATAAAGGAGAGAATTCATTGTGACAATTTGTATGGTGTAGATGTTGGATCATGTTGTCATTGATGTGAATGGTTTGATTATTTGGGAGATTGTTGGATCATATGCCATTGATGTAAATGGTTTGATTGATTGATGTCAAGTAATTGATTGATTGATTATTGTCCCTGATGATAATTATAGATGTCAAAGTGGAAACCAATTGATAAATATGGATCATTGATATGATGCATAGATGAAGATGGATCAATGAGTTGTCATTGATACATGATGATGCATAGTTTGTTTGATGAAAAGATGACTCATTACTGTCTTATCATGATTGATAAGGTGCAAAAATGGATGAACTCCAAAGTGGTCCCCTTATGGTGAAAGCCCTCACGGGAAGACGCTTTGCGGATTGGGTTATCCTAGAAGAATGGTTGGAGGACCCATGCTTGTATATGGAATAATGAGATGAAGATCAATGAAGTTGTTGGTGAAACTATCCTAGATGGATAGTGTTTTTCATGTCATTTCCGGTGGTATGTGGAATGTCACATAACTCCTCAGGGTTTGAGAGTTATGGCCTTATAAAGTTGGAGGACCCCCATA
>JASDQU010440250.1:0-11270 GCA_032191745.1 Picea mariana | reverse complement strand
AACAAATAGTGACTTAAAAAATGTAGCAATCGTTAGGATCGTTGGGAATCGATGCAAAGACAAAACTTGGATTGACCTCATGGTTTGCTAGAAGTGTCGCTTGTAACCTTGCCTAAGAAAGTTATCAAAGTCCCACAATATCAAATTTGCCTAGTTTCGTGTATGACATTTCACTATGAAACTTAGTTGAGAGTCTGTAATGTTTTTCATTTGTACATGTAATATTCTGAACTAGAATGTTGTGTAGTTTCTTCTTGAATTTGTTTTCAAACACAATATAATAAGAGTGCCAAATCTCGTTATTTATTCAAACAATATCAGCTATGGTAAAATTCATACAAAGTTGTAGCAAAAGATAAAATATGTATAGAAGAACCTGGTTCACTTCATAGACGACCTGATATAGCTGATATATTAGTTATGAAGTCAGGAACATAGGCAAGGAACTCCACAAATGATGACTATGGCTGATAATGATAGGCTCGATCCCCAAAATTTGTATAAACAATGACCTCTCCACATAAAGCAAGTATGATAGATAGAAGCTCCCGTAATTTAGGCTCTTAATCAGCAATAATCGACCCCCATATAGCAACAACAAATAAATTCACATTGTATTATGGTAGATGCAGTGTCCAAACCCAAAAAACAACCTCCCACGACTTGGTAATGATGAGAATTTGGTATGCCTGCAGCTGTTACTCAGTATGACAACGATAGACTCCTTCATTAGCTCCTTATGCCCCCTTTTGGCGAACTACAGAACCCCAAATCAAGCACACGCCCAACCAACAAGAAGATCCGTCCTCTCTTCACCCACACACAACACATTAAAGAATGCAACATTCAAAAAATCCGAAAATCGACCAAGAAACTCCTCCATCGATTCTACTCCATTAAAGCGACCTCCTTCATCATGAAATCAACATAAGATATACCAAATAATTCAGCCACAAAAAGGATCAACCTCCTTTGATGAAGAACAACTAGAGAGTAAGCAAATCGACCTTCAATGAATTTTCAACCACTCAATTAATCCACTGTCCAATAAATAACTTTGCACAATCCTGAAGCAATCAAACTCTATGAAGCATTATCAGTAGATTTGGATGATCTACTCAAAGAATTGGCTAGGATAGGTAGATTTCGCTATCGAAACCAATTTTCTTCAAGGGTTTTCCTCCTCAATTCCAGAAAAAACCAAGAGCTTTCGAAACCCAAATTTGATTGATTGAATGAATGAATTAGGAGAATTCCTCTTTTCCTTCTTTTGTATTCCCCCCCATGAGAAATATTCTATTTTCTCATTAATTAATTAATAAGTCAGTTTTATGTCCTTTTACTTCATTTAATAAAGCGACTATTCTTTTCCTTGCTTTTTTAATTAAATGACTTAGTCATAATTAATTAATATGACTTTTGAACCCCCAATGACATAAGTCATGATGTAATTCCCTTACACATCTCCCAACCTAGCCTACAAGAATTAGATAAGCTAGTGGGTTGCTTTTTCCTTTCTTTTTGGTGCTAAGCAGACATGGACATTACAGTCCTCCCTGCTTGAAATTGCTTGTCCTCAAGCAATCGAATATGTGGATGCTATAGTACCTATTCCCCTTCCCATGTAGCATCCTCTATAGGTAATTCCCTCCATTTGACCAAATATTCTCTGATGACCCTGTTTCTCAACTTCCTCTTGCGCACATGTAATATTTTTTCAGGAACCAACACTAGTTACCCCTCTTCATCCAGTGGAGGAAACTCAGTGGAAATCACCACATATGAGCCAATTGCCTTCCTTAGGCAGGAAACATGGAATACATTGTGAATCTTACTCTCCTTAGGAAACTCAAGCTCATAAACCACCTCACCTACCTTTCTAATGATCTTGTAAGGCCCATATAAGTTAGGTTTAAATTTTTCCCTCTTTTCTTTTTGAGGGAAGACTGTCTATATGGCTGTAACCTCAAATATACCAAATCACCTACCTAAAAACTCCTCTAAACTCTTTTCCTATCTGCAAATTCCCTTTGAGTGCCTTCAAAATGTGTTGACTTTCTTGAAGCCAATCTTTTTCTTTAGGTGCTCTACTGTCCCCAAACACTAGGTCCACAAATGTAGGGGCATCATAGCTGTATAGATCCTTGAAAGGGGTCATACCAATGGACATATGGAATGTAGTGTTGTAGCAAAACTCCCCCAAGTGCAGCCATTTCATCCATGTTCTCTGCTTCCCTACTACATAATTCCTCAAGTATCCCTCCAACCATTTGTTGACTATTTCAGTCTGACCATCCGTTTGAGGATGGTAACTTGTGCTAGGAGTCAACTTAGTACCCACCATCCTAAATAACTCCTTCCAAAAATCCCCCATGAACCGACTGTCTCTATCACTTACGATAGTCCTCGGTAGTCCATGCAAACAAAATACCTCCTTGAAGAATACTTCAGCCACCTGTGCTCCTGAATAGTCTAATGGTATAGCAAAGAAATGGGAAAATTTAGTCAACCTGTCAACTACCACATAGATACATTCTCTACCTTGGACTTTAGGCAACCCAGTGACAAAGTCCATAGATATACTTTCCCATTTTCCCTCAGGAATGGGAAAAGGTTGCAAGAGTCCCGTTGGATGAGTGTGTTCAACTTTGTTTTGCTGGCAATTGGAGCATTCCTTTACATACTTCAGTACATCCTCCTTAAGGCCCTTCCATGAGAACCTTTCTCGGATCATCCTATAAGTTTTCAGAAATCCCTAATGCCCTGCCAAAGGAGAATCATGTGCTTCCTGCAAGATCTTCTTTTTAAGCCCAGACTCAAGTACCAAATAAATCCTTCCTTTATAGTAAATGATATCATTTACTATACTATACCTGTCATCCTGCACCAAGCCATCCAAAAGATCACAAGTGAACTTATTTTTGGAATACTCTACCAAGAGGTGGGCCTTTCAATCAGGTGAAATATCCATAAGGGATATAGCTGGCTTCCTAGAAACTACATCTGCTACCACATTGCTTTTGCCTTTTACATACTCAGTCTCGAAGTCGAAAGCTTGCACTTTGCTGAGCCATTTTTTTCCTCTCATTTAAATCTTTCTGGTCAAGGAAATATTTCAAGATGTTATGGTTAGTTTTAATCTTGAATTTGCCTCCAACCAGGTACTGTCTAAATTTAGCTAAAGCGTGCATAATAGCCAACATCTCCTTATCATAAATAGAATAGAGGCACTCATGCTCTCTGATTTTCCGGCTCTCAAATTCTATTGGATGATGGTTCTGCATCAAAACTGCTTCGATACCTTTACCAGAAGCATCACACTCTACAAAAAAGGGCTGATTTTTTTTTGGGAGAGCTAAGACTGGACATGAACTCATTACATGTTTAATATTTTCAAAGGTCTCCCAAGCTGTGTCATTCCAAATCAATGCTCCTTTCCTGGTCAAATATGTAAGAGGTGTTGTAAGTTGTGAGAACCCCTTGATATATCTTCTATAGTAAGTGCAGAGCCCAAGAAAGCTCTTCAATTATGTCACACTCTTGGGTGTGGGCCATTGAATAATAACACAAATCTTCTCCATATGGACATGTACCCCATTCTCTCCTATCACATTCCCCAAGTACAATAAGTTTGTCATTCCAAACTCACATTTGGACATCTTTTCATAGAAGGACTGCTCAGTCAATATCCTCAACACCTCATCCACATTCTATATATGTTCCTCCCATGTCTTATTTTAAATAAGGATATCATCAAAGAAAACCAACACAAATTTGCGCAACTGCTTGTTGAAAGTGTGATTCATACATGATTGAAATTTTGCAGGTGCATTGGTCAGCCCAAAAGGCATGACCAAGAACTCGTAGTGTCCATAATGACAACGTAAAGCTGTTTTGGGAATATCTTGCTCCCTCACACGAATCTGGTGATACCTTGAGTGGAGGTCAATCTTGGAGAAATATTTTTCTCCCCTTAGCTCATCCATTAGTTCATCAATTCGTGGAATGGGATACCTGTTTTTTTATAGTTTTCTTGTTTAAGGCCCTGTGATCCACACACATACACAAAGTCCCATCTTTCTTTTTTACCAACACAACATAAGAGGCAAAGGGATTTGAACTGGGTTGAATGTATCCCAAATTGAGTAATTCCTTTATTGTCTTTTCAATCTCATCCTTGTAGACTTTAGGATGTCTATAGGGAGTAATGGTGACTGTATGTACTCCCTTCTCCAACTCAATGACGTGCTCAAATCCATGATCAGGTGGTCTGCCTTAAGGAAGGTCTTGAAATACCTTCTCATGCTTCTTAAGCAACTCCCAAATGTCTATTGGATACTGCTGAGTCTTCTTGGATGGCCTCTATACTGAAATGAAACACTCTGCTGCCCAATCAATGCAACCCCTTCCTGAAAATAACTTCCATTTTTTGGGACGAGACTACCCTGGGAGGGTATGTATGCATGCCATGTAGAACAACCTGCCATTCGAGTCCTAAAACTCCATCTCCATAGTATGATAATTGGTAGTGTACTTCCCAATGGAATAAAACCACTAGACTCATAGAAAAATGTTTGTGTCAGGCACATTCACCAAATAAAATGAATCTGTCATAGTATAATTCCCAAGTGTGATGGTTAGCTTGGGAATCCATTTGGTGCAATCAATGCTATGGTTCCCAACTATAGAAATTGTGAATCCTTCAAACTCCTCTGAAGGGATACCACGCCTTGTCACCCATGTAACATCAATAAAGTTGCGAGTTTCCCCACCATCAATCAAGACTCCAAACTTGTGCCCATGAGTAACTCCTCTCAACCTAAAGGTGTGAAACCTAGGAACCCCCGACAAGGTGGAAATAATACCTCCCTTAATATCATCTTGTAACTTCTCCTCCCCTGCTGCCCGAAGCTCCTCCTCATGTACCTACTCTAGATCATCCTCATCATCCCCACTGTCAGAATACACCTCAATACAGTGGGTTTTCGCCTTTCCTGCACATCGTTGACCTGGTACCCAAGGCTCCTGGAAAGGGAAGCATAGCTTCTTTCTCCCAAGCTCCCTCCTAGTATCTTCATCCATCTTTTCTCTCCTAGGCCACTCTCTCTGAACATGATTTTTGTCTTTTTCCCTCAATGGAATAATGGGTTTGGCAGGGAATCTATTCTTTGGAACTTCCTCCTGGAGATATCTAGTCCTCCCAATAGCATCCTGGAGGGTAGTGGGTTTGTAGGCCTTAACCCATCCCCTCAAAGGTTCAACTAAAGCCTCAACAAACAACATAATCAATCTGGACTCTGACACATCTGTCACCATGAAAACAACTCTCTGGAACTCTACTATGAATGCCTCAACACTGCCTATCTTCTTGAGTTGTGCTAGCTCTCTGAAGTGTAGTTCAGGGTCCTTCTCAAACCGCTCCAACAACCTCTTTGTAAAGTCAACATAAGTAGTAATTTTTGTGTGACCCAAAGTCACCAACCCGTGATACCACCAGTCATGTGCTTTTCCATCAAGATGCATAGTGGAAATTTTTATGGCATTGACCTCTATCATGGGATGGAGTTGGAGGTATGTATCCAAATTTTTTACCCAAGCCCTCGCTTTGCATTTAGATGACCCATCAAAATTGGGAATAGTAAGATTTCCCAATGTGCACTGCAACTCAAAGTTTTGGCTATGTGCTCTGTTAAATCACCTTGGTTTGTTTCTACTTTTTAAGTTACAAAAATCAGCAAGGAACATAATTGCATGGAAATCATCCCCCAAATCCTGATACTCCTCTAAATAATTCCCATAAGGATCCATCTCTACCTGAACTGCCATACCTATTGTGGTGTTGTCTAAGAACTGAGGTAGGGTAGGTCTAGTAGATCCACTGTAAAGATGAGGGTGACTCTGCATAGTAGTTAGTGCATGCATTCTACCTCCATCATGTGATCCCCCTTCACCATTATTACTCAAATTGTTCTGGATTTCACCTGTTTTATCTGTTAACCTGTTTATGGATGCCAACATTACCTTTTGGCCTTTGGCCAAATCATTCAAAGAACTGATGAGATAGTTAAAGGTTGTCTTATCATCATATCCCATATTTTCTTCAAGTCTCATCTCAACTTCTTCCTATTTTGACCCTGGATCCCTGTTCCTGTACCTTTGTCATCTATGGTGATGTTCTAGAGGTCCTCTGTATTCATTTAACTGCTCATGCATTCACAATCTTGTCAAAGTCTCCACAACTGGCCACGATCATGCTCCGATACCACTGTAATATTTTGAACTAGAAGATTGTGTAGTTTCTTGTTGAATTTGTTTTCAAAGAAAATATAATTTAAGTTTGCAACAATGTTTTCTTTACTCATGCAATAATCATTAGAAATGATATAAATAATAAGAGTGCCAAATCTCTTTACTTATTCAAATAATATCATCTATGGTAAAATTCATACAAAGTTGTAGAAAAAGATGTAATATGTATAGAAGAACCCGGTTCACTTCATAGGCGGCTTGATATAGTTGATATATTGGTTATGAAGTTAGGAACATAGGAAACAAACTCCACAAACGATGACTATGGCTGATGATAATAGGTTTGATCCCCAAAAATTGTATAAGCAATGACCTCTCCACAGAAAACAAGTATGATAGATAGAAGCTCTCGTAATTTAGGCTCTTAATCAGCAACAATCGACCCCCATATAGCAACAACAAATAAAATCAGTCTGTGTTATGGTAGATGTAGCGTCCAAACCAAAAAAAGCAACTTCCCATGACTTGGTAATGATGAGAATTTGGTATGCCTGCAGCTGTTACTTAGTATGACAATGATTAGAATCCTTCATTATCTCCTTATGCCCTCTTTTGGTGAACTACACAGCCCCAAATCAAGCACATGCCCAACCAACAAGAAGATTCATCCTCTCTTCACCCACACACAACACATTAAAGAATGCAACATTCAAAAAATCAGAAAATCGACCAGCAGACTCCTCCATCGATTCTACTCCATTAAAGCGACCTCCTTCATCATGAAATCAACAGAAGATATACCAAATAATTCATCCACAAAAGGGATCAACCTCCTTTGATGAAGAACAACTAGAGAATAAACAAATCGACCTCCAATGATTTTTCAACCAGTCAATTAATCCATTTTCTAATGAAGAACTTTGCACAATCGTGAAGCAATTGATCTCTATGAAGCAGTATCAGTAGATTTGGATGATCTACTCAGAGAATTGGCTAGGATAGATAGATTTCGCTATCGAAACCAATTTTTGTCAAGGGTTTTCCTCCTCAATGAAAAAAAGCCAAGAACTTTCGAAACCCAAATTTGATTGATTAAATGAATGAATGAGGAGAATTCCTCTTTTCCTTCTTTTTTATTTTCCCTCATGAGAAATATTCTAGTTTGTCATTAATTAATTAATAAGTCACTTTTATGTCCTTTTACTTCATTTAATAAAGTGACTATTCTTTTCCTTTCTTTTTTAATTAAATGACTTAGTCATAATTAATTTATATGACTTTGGAACCCCTAGTGACATAAGTCATGATGTAATTCCCTTACACATCTCCCAACCCTGCATACGAGAATTAGATAAGCTAGTGGGTTGCGTTTCGTTGCTTTTTAGTGCTAAGCAGATGGGGACATTACAATACGGTTCAATACAAACATATTCACAAAAAAAATTAGGACTTGGAAATGCCCTTGGGAGATACACAAGGTCCTAAATTCTTTGATAACATGAGATTTTCACAATATTGACTTGCAAACCATTCACTATATATTTATGAATATGAAACAAAATCCTGGATTACCAATGTTGTTAGTATTCTTGAGAGCCAAATGATACCATAAGATGGATCTCATACTAACTTCATGGTTATAACACAATGAAACATGCAATTTCATCTATGAATGCGAGTGCCAATTTGTGTGAAATTGATCTTGCGTTGTCTCTCTCTCTCTCTCTCTCTCTATATGTCCATGAATATTATCTAGGAACTGAACTTTATAGGATTTCATAGCGACTCTCATATGAAATCGTCAGAGAAAAACATGATTCAATTCTTTTTGTCTTTAGGAGATATGCAATCCCTTGTTCACTTGACAAAAGTTGTTAAGCATTGGGAGTAATAACTTGATCCCAAATCTTGTCACTGTAACTCCATGGATCAGAGTTGGACAATGCAAAGTTTTGCAAATTTCAAGTCTCTAGAAACTAAAATGTGGGTCAAGACAAAACTTATATTGGCTTCATGTTTTGGCCAACACAACTTGCAAGTTTTCCCTTGAATGTAGTCTAACACAAGTTGCATTAATTTGTTCTAGTTTCATAAATATACACCATTGTGCTGCAAATATGAGATGGATTACAATGCTCAAGCCTTTTTCAATATAGCCACACCATTGAAAAAATCACCGAAAGCTACATGTCATAGTCTAGGACATAAGCCAAGCACTAGTTTGCTTGGAAAGGTTGTCAAACTTTTAAATGCATATACATGAAGTTAGCATGATTATAAAGCACTTGTATTCTTATCAAGAGTAGATGGAAAACAAAATTCAGGTAATGACTGAGTCTCTAGGAATCAACACACGAGAGAAGAAAAAACTTGGACTAGCTTCATGATTTGAGAGCAACAATAATGACAACTTTACCCATGAATTTGTCAAGACTCAACTTCATTTAGTCCAATGTAATTTTATAAGTATAAATACTTGCAACCTATTTTCAAGATTGCAATTAACTATATGGAAAATGTGGAAAGTGCCCATTGTCCAATTAAACACAACAATTATAATAATAGTACATACAATTTGTTTGGAAGTGTTATCAACAAGAATGTGTTTGCAAAAGTAGGGATTGCAACTAAACTCACTTAGGGCACTAAAGTGGGTAGTGTTACATTTTTCGTATTGTGGTTTGAATGGGTTTTGGGGAAGTAGAGTACCATGGGAAAGGGTTGAGTGATAAATCCATGGACAACACCTAACCTTGTCTCTAGGAGTAGAGGATTCAACCTCAAACATGAAATGCAGGTGGCTTATTTTACTATCCTTGTTTTATCTTTCTATATCCTTAAAATTCCAAATGGAAAACAAAAAGAAATGATTTAAATTTGGTTGTATCTTCTATTGCTAGATAAACTAATTACATAGATATTATAGATAGGATCCTTGGGAATTAAAGAAAAGACAAAACTTGTATTGACCTCATGGTTAACGAGGAATGTCACTTTAAAGTTTGCCAAAGAAACTAATCAAAGTCCCATTGTATCAAGTTTCCTACTTTTGTAAGTGCCATTTCATTGTGAAGCCTAAGTGAGACATAATGTTTTTCATTTACATATTCTTCAATACAAACATGTTCACGGAAAATACTAACCTAGAGATGCCTTTGGGAGATGCACAATGATGCATATTGGATTGAGAATGAAATGAAAGAACATGCTTTATTTCATTGAGAACACAAATATTTATTGAAAGCATAATATTATAGGGAAAACCAAATTTTATTAATAGATCCAACAATGAAAACATTGCAATATGCATGAAGAAGCACGGAGTAAAATTAAACTATATGTAATCCACTTCCATGTGTTCGGTAGTGAAGCCCATGTTCACATTCCCAATGCAAAAAGGAAATCATTACAACCTAAAAGTGATAAGTACATTTTTGTTGGATATTCAGAAGATGTCAAAGGTTATATAATTCTTCAACCTCATTCCAATGAAATAATTATTAGGAGAGATGTTAAGTTTGATGAAAATCTCTCATCTTGTGAGCCTAATTTGACATTTGTGCCATCTTCGACCTCCGAGCCATTTTCGATGTCCATGCCATCTTCTCTTCCCAAACTTTTATGTTAGTGATATTATTTTGGTTTCTTATTCATATGATGATAGTGAGGATGAAAATGCACCTCCTCCTACTCACCTCCCTCCGGTTGAGTCTATTGAACATGAACCTACACCATCACCACTACTTCCTAGATGGGTCTATACAACATGAGAAACAACAGGTGCTCTTGCCAAAGATCCTATAAATTAGTGTTGTACATGTTCATAGTTCCAACAATCCTCCTCTCTTATGGCTCAAGTTTTAAAGAGTCGTTATCCAAGGACATTTGCAAAAGCTTCTTGCCATCTAGAATGGGACACATCAATGAATGAAGAATACCATTCCTTAATGGCGAACAATACTTGGGATCTTGTAGCTCTTCCGAAAGGAAGAAAACTTGTTAGATGTAAATTGGTGTATAGAAATAAGTATGTATCATATGGAAGTGTTGAAAGACATAAGGCCCAATTAGTTGCTAAAATATTTTTTCAAGTTGAATGCATTGACTATAATAAAACCTTTTCCCTTGGATCCAAAATGAATCCCATCTGCCTTGTTCTAACCATTTTTGCCTCACATGCATGGGAGATCTATCAAATGGATGTTAAATATGCCTTCTTGCATGGGGATTTACAAGAAGAAATTTACATGGAATAACCTCCTCGCTATTTTTAGAATGACTCCAACCTTGTTTTCTTCCTTAAGAAATATATCTATGGTCTTGTTGATTTTTGTAGCTTCGAGCAGGTATTCTCACGTTCCCTGGGTGTTGGGTATGCGGAAATCGTCATGGGAACCACATTTCACTCTTCGTTTGGAGAAAACTACCATTGGAATGAAGCTAGGGCTTCATGGGTTTGATTGTGGGCTTTGTGGGTTTGTGTTGGGGCTTCACACCCACAAGACAAGTCTAATTTGATGTTGACTTGTGGAGGGGCTTCTATGTTGACCCCTAATACATGTATATAAAGGAGAGAATTCATTGTGACATTTTGTATGGTGTAGATGTTGGATCATGTTGTCATTGATGCCAATGGTTTGATTATTTGGGAGATTGTTGGATCATATGTCATTGATGTAAATGGTTTGATTGATTGATGTCAAGTAATTGATTGATTGATTATTGTCCTTGATGATAATGATAGATGTCAAAGTGGAAACCAATTGATAAAGATGGATCATTGATATGATGCATAGATGAAGATGGATCAATCAATTGTCATTGATACATGATGATGCATAATTTGTTTGATGAAAATATGACTCATTAATGTCTTATCATGATTGATAAGGTGCAAAAAAGGATGAACTCCAAAGTGGTCCCCTTATGGTGAAAGCCCTCATGGGAAGACACTTTGTGGATTGGGTTATCCTAGAAGAATGGTTGGAGGACTCATGCTTGTATATGGAATAATGAGATGA
>JASDQU010440249.1:63048-81089 GCA_032191745.1 Picea mariana | reverse complement strand
TTCTCTCAGAATGAGAGAAAAATCACAGCCACATCCAAGGTCTCTACAGCCTACCTCTCTACACAGCAGAAGCAAGTAGATAAGGTCATGGAAGAATACTCGGATATCTTCTCCTCACCTACCGGGGTACCTCTGCACTACCAGGTCAAGCACCCCATCGATCTTACCCTAGGGGAATCACTACCCAATGGGCCAGTCTATCGCCACTCTATATTAGAGAATGAGGAGATCAAGCGATAGATCCAAGAATTGATCCACAAGTGGCACATCCATCCTAGCTCATCACCTTGCAGGAGCCCAATCATGCTGGTACAGAAGAAATATGAAACCTGGTGACTTTGCATTGATTACTAGGATTTGAATAAAATCATATTCACAAATTGGTACCCAATTCCCTGAATCGATGACCTCCTTGATCAACTTATGAGGGCCAAATAATTCAGTAAGATTGATCTGAAGTCTGGCTACCACCAGGTCCCAATAGAATAGACAGATGTATGGAAGATCACCTTCAAGTCAAAGGAAGGCCTTTTTGAATGGTTGGTCATGCCCTTTGGTCTGAAAAATGCTCCAGCCACTTTCATGAGGATGATGGATGATATCCTGTGACCATTCACCAATACTTTTGTAGTGGTGTATCTGGATGACATTCTCATTTACAACAAGACATGGGCCAAACATTTGCAGCATATTCAGTAGGTTCTACACACCCTACGGCAGCACAAGCTATACACCAACTTGGAAAAATGCTCCTTCGGCATGGATAGGGGCCATTACCTAGGCTACATCATTGATCAACATGGCATACATGTGGATCCAGCCAATATCCAATTCATCCATGACTGGCCAACCCCAACCACACTCACTGAGCTTCAGAGCTTCTTGGGCCTTGCCAATTTCTACTGCAAGTTTGTGTTGGGATTCTCCCACATTGCATGGGCCCTCAACCAAATAACCAGGGGTGGTGGTAAGGAAATATTTGTGTGGGGCCAGCCCCAACAACAAGTGTTTGATGATTTTAAGAAGCTCTTGTCCTTAGCCCCAGTACTTTCACTACCATACCTGCAACATCCCTTTGAGATTGAGTTTGATTCTTCAGACTATGTTGTGGGTCTCATTCTCATGCAGCACGGCCACCCCATGGCCTATCATAGTGAGACACTATCAGATGTTGTCCATAAGTACCCTAATTATGACAAAGAAATGTAATCCATTGTGCAAGACTACCGCTAGTGGAGACATTACATTCTTGGGAGGGAGACAGTCATCCACACTGATCATAAGCCATCGCATTTCATGCATACACAAGGAAAATTGTAGAATGACCGCCATCAAAAGTAGTCCACATACTTGCAGCAATTCCACCTCAACATCAAGTATAAAACAGGAAGCACCAACCACATCACTGATTGCCTCAGGAGACCACCAGTCGTGGAACTAACCACAGTGCTAGACTTTTGCAGCCATGAGACCTATGGATGGCCCCAACTCTATGAGACAGACTTGGACTTTGCCACCACCTACCAAATTTTGGGTGCAAAGGAAGTGGTCAATAATTTCCATCTTCACGATGGGTTGTTGTGTCAACTGGGCCATATCTATGTTCCATCAAGAAAGGGAGTGAAGATGATCTGGGAAGCCCACTACAGTCGGGTGGTAGGACACTTTGGCGTTGAAAAGACAGTGGCGCATCTACAAAAACATTTCTACTGGTCAAAACTTCGATAGGAGGTCAGCAAGTATATCAGGCCTTGCACTTCCTGCGCTATTGCCAAACCAACCACTAAGAAACAGGGCCTGTACACCCCTCTTATGAGTCATGACAGGCCACGGGAATCCATATCAATGGACTACATGTCAGGCTTCCTGTCCACCAAGCGGGGAAATGACTATGTTTTTGTGGTTGTTGATCACTTTTCTAAGATGGGGATTCTGGTTGCCTACAAGAAGAGCATCACAGCAGAAGCCACTGCCAAGCTCATCTTTGAACGAGTCTGGGTACATTTTGGAATCCCACAAACCATTGTCTCATATCGAGACATTCGATTTCTCAACACATTCTAGTCGAGCCTCTGGTCACTGCTAGACACCAAGCTCACCAAATCCACGACCTTCCACCCCCAGACAGATGGCCAAACCGAGGTCGTAAATCGAATGATCATGCATATCCTGCACATGTATAATTCCAATCACCCTCGCACATGGGATGAGACTCTTCCCTATGTCAAACATATCTACAACCGAGACCTGCATAGCTCAACCGACCATGACCCCTTTCAGGTGGGGTTGGGATTCCAACCATTGGGTGCCATAGATGTTGAAATTCCCCTTGCAGTCACCTTGGCCGACTCCTCTTCTGCTCCAACTGAGGCTGACAAAGCCACCTGGTTCATTGAGAGGATCCAACACATTCACATACAGGTTCATGATATCCTACAGAAGTCCAATGCCAAGTACAAGTAGCACCATGTTCAACATTGGGCTCCACATAAGTTTTAGGTGGGCAACAAAATTTGGTTGCACTTGTAGAAAGAACGCCTTACAGGACCCCATCAGAAGCTTCACCCACTTTGTTATGGGTTGTACACCATCACCAAGGCTGTGGGGGGTAATTCTTTTGATCTCAACATTCCTCCTTTCCTTGGCCTACACCCAATGTTCAACATGGACCTCCTTCGGCCTTATTTCCCACCATTATTGGACACCTCAGACATAGCAGAACAACTAACACCAACAGATCTCAACCCTGACTTCATACAAAAAGAATCCAGTGATCATATGCTACTCTGACGTCCTTAATTTAGTAGGAATCTAATCTTTAACGATCTGTGTTTCTCTCAGAGGCTTTCCTAGGACTCTTAAGACCATCTAGAGGTTGTAAAACCTGCCCCAAACTGTAAATAGTTTCTCAACATGACGTAAGGATGAGGAATTTGCACCCAACACAATGTTTGCATCTGTTCAAGGCCTTTCCAACCCAAAATACCAAGTTTTTACTCACTTAAATTTTCTTGTAAGAATATGGGCAATTACCCCACTTATCATATGTACGATTATTAATTCTACATAGAAAGTCGAAGATATAAACATAGTCGTTGATAAACATTTTCAGGGTATTACGGTTACGAACTCCATTATTGAACCAATATCATCACTAGTACGGTCAAGATAATGATAATTATGGAACCCATGATGAAATTACCAGTTTACATCATCTAGACAATTTTTATAAGGAAAATTACTTAAACGGTATAACGACTAACAATTAAGTATGACCATAATTCATAGTATTTCGCACACTAATACTCAACACATGATTTCATACATTCTCAATCAGCAATAATTAAACAAGAACATAATGATCACTTATCTCTAACAACTGAACCACCAATTGCATGTAGACCTCTGACTTTCCTCCCAACCTTATACACTATTACTCACAAACTGAGAAAAATCCACCCCTGAGTTGGGCTTGAACTCCATTAGGGAAAGGAAAATCTATATGTGGAGGTCTTGTAAACATGAACAACATATCAATACAGGTCCCAAGTTCAACAACAATCTTATAGACTCTGCTTTCCCCACATTCTTGTCCCACCCAATAAGTGTGCCCCCCATGGTTGCTCACTCCCTTCGAGGCTTCAACAACAAGCCATAAATGAATAATCAGAGTTTTATGAAAAAAAATTGGCACTTCTAGGAATCAAATTACTTGCAATTCTCTCACCTGGAGAGAATTCACATGGGCCTAACAACTCGCCTCTTCAGCTTAACTGTTCTCTTTCTGCGCTCTTCAAAAGAATCCTAGGCTCTCTCGGGTACATGTACATGTATGGTAATGGAAGCATGAAAGTCCCGATGATAACAATGAGGTGAGGTGGGTGAATAATGATTGAATGGTGGTATAAATGCGCTAAAGCCCCCAAAAATTATGTGCATGTTCCCAACTTGACACTTTTCATGTTGGAAACTACATGTGCCACACATGGGTTCCCTCACATGGTGGTATGTTTCCTCATAGGGACTTAGGATAGAATGCATTATCCCCTACTTTAGAATTTAACTTTAGGAATATTTATAAAATATTCCTTTTTGGATTAATCCCCCTTAGATTAAACCCCTTTCTAGAATCTTATCCCCCCTTTCCCATTCTAGTGGAGTTTATCCCCCTTACTCTTCTTGTCAGGATGGTCTGCATACAATCGTGTTTTCTTTCATTAATTTCAAGTTAAAATACACTATACAAAACAAGCTCATTGGCCAAAAGAGGTTCCTAGCTCACCATCCTATATGCATACTTGTAATTACATTTCAACTAGAGTTCGACTTAGGGGTATTACTTTCCCCTCCCCCTTATTTATGCATTGTCCTCAGTGCAACATATACATATGTATAAACAAAATTTCAAAAATTTACAAAAGGATGTAGATATTCTACCCGCATAGAATCTCCATGTTCCCAGGTTGCTTCCTCAGGCTTGTACCATGAAGTTCTCCATGTTCCTAGATTTATGACTTGATTCTGGAGTTGTTTTTCTTTCTAGTCAAAAATGCATATTGGTTGTACCTTGAATTCTCCCTCTGGATCTACTTGAATCACATTCCAATCAATGACATGATTAGTATTAGGTACATATTTTTTGAATAAGGGTACATGAAAAACATTATGAATCCACATGGTGGTTGGTAATGCAAGCATATAAGCTACAATACCAATCCTTTCCAGAACTTGAATGGCCCACAATATCTTGTTGATAATTTTGAACACCTTGTCAATATGAGGGAACTTCGTCTTTCTTTTAATTTCAAAAATACATGGTCACCTACTGAAAATTCTCTACGCATTCTATGCTTATTAGCATAACTTTTCTACTTGTCCAAGGAAACTTTCAAGTTCTTTTTTATCTTCATCACTTGATCCTCCATATCCTAGAGAAAATCTGGTCCAATTATTGGTCTATCAGTTGGATAGTCCCAACTTATTGGTGTATTGTATTTCCTTCCATAGAGTGCTTCAAATGGACTCATCTTTATAGATGCTCGGTGTTATCACTCCAAGAAACTCTTTGAGGTTGTGGATCAAAGATGCTTAGTAACTTAAGGTAAACTTGTTTTTTTATTTTTGTATCTGTGGATCAATGGGATAACTCAATTATAGTATGGTATTTAGACAATCAAAATGAGAATCAAGTGAACCAGTGCTCTCAAGGATCAATAATCAGATGATAGTTTTTTGAGTGGGTGAGAAAACAATGCTTATAAACCAAATACAAATGTAGGGTTTAATAAATAATGATAAGCAACTATTAATCAAGTTATGAGCTAACCAATGAGATGAAAGTCATTCTACAGCTAAAACAACTTGAATAAAAGTACAACAGGAAAGATGAGAATCTGACATCAATAGAGAGTAAAAACTGTGATTTGTATTATCATATGGAAAATTTTGTTTACAATATAGTATCTTTTGTATCCAAAATCAAACCCCCCTTCCCTCTTACATATATGAGCTTAAATAATATTTACAAATTATTTTCAAGATCCCCAAAAGATGTATCTGATATCCTCTTTTCTTATCTCAAATTTGAAATTGTGAGGTGGCCGGAAAAGATAGAAATTGTTCGAAAAATATTTCTCCAAGATTCACCTATATCCTCCAAATAACAATATATCTAGGGAAATTGAGAGTAGTTATTGAATATCAGTCTATGATTATGAAATACCTCCTTCGTTTTCTAAAAATAGTATTCCAACTCATCAGAATCTGTCCTTAAATATAGTGACTAAAACAGGAAAAACAAAGTATTTAATTTCCAGAACTCTAGTGCTCAAAGATTGACCTATATTTCACAAATAACAATAGATATTGGAAAACTGAGAGAGTTTATTGACAATCCACCCGTTATTATGAAAAACCTCCTTTGGTTTTGAAAAATACTCTTCTAGATGATCAAAATATGTCTCCCAAGAATGTGACTAAAACAGGAAAATCCAGATTTCCAATTCTAATCATATTCCTACATTTTAGGATTTGATCTCTAGAATATTTCTATTGATCAAATGAAGTTACACCTGCAATCATGGATGTTATTTGATAATATATATTATTATTCATCATCATCTACTCCTTAATAAACTCAACCAAGTCGAATTTGACCTTTTGACTAAAATAATACATTTTGGAAATGGCCTCATCTTGTGGGGAACTTTTGACTTCCTTCCTGAGATATAAATGAATATATGAAAGTACCATTGGAAATCTTAGGATTTCTAGTTGTCAATCAACTATTTGAGCGTGTAAAACGGACTCTCCACGGCTCAGAAAATTGATTTTTCCCAAGGCAGTTTATCGGCTGAAAAACCTGCACTTTCACCGGCTCACTACACTGTGAAAACAATCATTTAGCTGGTGAAAAGGGAGACTTTCATCGGCTTACTACACTGTGAAAAAGTCATTTAGCTGGTGAAATCTAAAATTTGATTTTTGGTATATTTTGAGATGCCACATCATTTTTTCATTGGAAAATAAGATTTAAAGCCAATCTTATATACTTTAAAACTTAAAGATTTATAAATAAATATTTACCTTATTATCATCTTATGATATGATATCAAAATAAATGCAAGGCATTTTTTATCGCTAACATCTAGCTCCAACTTGGATGGAGACCTCCCTGAGAGGTTTCCAAGAACCCGACAGACCTTGTGCCTTTAGTATTGGGCATGGAGACATTTAGCCTTTATGATTTATCATCTGAAAACTTGTAGCAAACCTATAACCTGCTTGTTTATTCATTAAATCAATCAACTGAAAATAAGCAAGTTGCTCGTTTCCCTCAGAGAACTCAATGCTAAATACAGACTGCTTAATCTCTGTCTGAGAAGAAATCATGATGAACTTTTAATCTGGACTTTTCATCTCATCATCTTTCTCTCCATATCTGCTGCAATCTTCTTGTGTTTGCAAATCAGAACACTTAGGGCTGCACTTTCACTGGCTCACTTGTTTCTGGAAATGCCATTTAGCCATTGAAGCCTTGAACTTTCACCGGCTAACTTCAGCTTCAAAAAAAAGATTAGCCATTGAAAAGATTTTCTTTGATTTTTGGAAATACCTTTTGACAATCGATTTATTATAGGAATAAACTAGTTATCTCTTATACTTTGACATTTAAATTTCTAAAAAAAATGTACGGAACTCTATTTATGACCACGCCATCACCAAAAAATGAAACAAACTGACTAGTTCATTTTTGGAGATAATAACTAGATTTTTCACCTAATCCTCTGCTATACTGAAAACTATCTGTAGTTGTTGTAGCCTGCTTGCTTATTTCATAAATCAACAACTGAACTTGATCTATCTTCTTGTATGAGGAGCTTATTCTCACACCTAATCCTACTTCTAACCAGTAAAAACATGTTCATTATGTGACATCATGCTTCCAATGAAGCCATGATAACATCGAACTATTTATAAAATCTCTTTGCATGCAGATAAATTTCAAAGAACACTTCATGTGGTGTAGCAAAATCTCAACTTGCAGAGCATACTTACAATCATCATTTGCCTTGATTCCAAAGATTACACATCTTAATATTTCTGAAGAACATAACTCCATATAAACGGCTACCGGATCATAGAAAAAAGCTAACTCTTCTTGTTGCTCGAGCTTTTCTTCTCCTTCTGATATATGGATCTATTTATAAACATGTTTCTGCAATTCTAAAAATAACAATGAGTTGATTTGACTGCTAATCCCTTCTTGTTTGATATTTTCTTCATAAATGATATTAGTCTTTTGTTCATGAGATGTTGTAAATAGAAGAGAAGATCTTAAATCTTCAGACAAATTAAACTCATCATATTTAGTGTCTTCTGCAAACATGATGTTGTTCCTTGATGGGCAAAGAAAAAGACTGATCAAAATCAGATTCGTAGCTGTCATATATGGGATGGCTGCTTAAGTCAACATGACTTGTTGTAGAAATATGTTCTTCTTCATCTTCTTATCCTTGTGATTTGAATTTACTAGTATAGTGCTCTTGATATTCCTTATGAAGATAGGATGATTTATGCAAATTATGTTCTTCATGATCACTACAACTTCTTTCCTTTTGCAAATCCGAAAACTAAAGACTGTCTTCATTGATTTCTATTTGCTTTTGACCTAAAGACAACTGATCATTTATGTGCTGAACAGTAGAACTAAATGAAATTTCAGACATAACCAAATCTCCAAAAACTTCAATATCTTCCTCCTTATTATATTTTTCAAATATGGAAATATCAGAAAACAATTCTAATGACATAGATGAAAATTTTGGCATAGAATTGTCAGCAATAGGATTCTAAAATAGATTTGGAAAAATATCATCCTGTTTCTCATCATAACTACAACTTTCCTTGATACACAAATCTAAAAGTTATGAACTACCCTTACTGATTTTATGGACATATGACCAACATAAAGTTCATTCTCATGATTTTTAACTAAAGAAATTAATTCTTCATATTTATGAAAATCAGAAATATTGTTAATAGGAGAATCTTCATCTCTTTTATTATCCATTTTTAATTCATCTTGATGGGAAAGCACATCATGAAGATCATTGGGAAACTGATGCATAATATGAAGGAGCGATTCTTCTTTATTTGCATCTTCAACCTTATTATTTAAATCATATTCTTCACAACAATTACCAGATAAAAACTGATTTGAAAATAATCTTTTGCAATGCTCGTTGAAAACTCTATGAAAGTCTTTCAAAGATGAAATAATGGAAGGAGGTAAAGAGAAATACCACTAACGAGAATCACCATATAATGAATGCATAAACATCTTCATGTTGCAGATCTAGTAGATCCATGCACTCATGAAACTTTTTGAGGTGTTTTGCAGGATTATATTCTTTCTTCTCTTTGAAGACAGGTAGAAAATCTCCCCATTCTAACATATGAGGTATTGGATGTGGGAAACCAGAAACTGAAGAGAATTCCATAGGTGCAAACCTCCGACCCAAAAGAGCAGCAAATGCTTTTGACATATGAATATTGTGGAGCCGCCACTGAATCTGTCTTTCATGGAGTTTCCAGATAGATGATTACAACTGAAAATGTGTCCAAACTTTGTCTATCATCAAAGATAGATCTTGTCATGTCCCAAGGAAGTTGATCTTCAATCTCCTCTCCCCAACAATAGTGCCAATTTGTTATCACTCCAAGAAACTCTTTGAGGTTGTGGATCAAAGATGCTTGGTAACTTAAGGTAAACTTGTTTTTGTATTTTTGTATGTGTGGATCAATGGGATAACTCAATTACAGTATGGTATTCAGATAGTCAAAATGAGAATCAAATGAACCAGTTCTCTCAAGGATCAATAATCAGATGATAGCTTTTTGAGTGGGTGAGAAAACAATGCTTATAAACCAAATACAAATGTAGGGTTTAATAAACAATGATAAGAAACTAATAATCAAGTTATGAGCTAACCAATGAGATGACAATCATTCTGTAGATAAAACAACTTGAATAAGAGTACAGAAGGAAAGATGAGAATCTGACATCAATAGAGAGAGAAAACTATGATTTGTATTATCATATGGAAAAATCTGTTTACAATATAGTATCTTTTGTATCCAAAATTGAACCCCCATTGCCTCTTACATTTATGATCTTAAATAAGATTTACAAATTTTTTTCAATATCCTCAAAATATGGATCTAATATCCTCTTTTCGTATCTCAAATTCGAAATTGTGAGGTGGCTGGAAAAGATAGAAATTTCTGGAAAAATGTTGCTCCAAGATTCACCTATATCCTCCAAATAACAATAGATATAGGGAAACTGAGAGAGGTTATTTAAGAGAATTCATTTCTTATGAAATACCTCCTTCAGTTTCTAAAAATAGTATTTCAACTCATCAGAATCTTTCCTTAAAGACAATGACTAAAATAGGAAAAACAAAGTATTTAATTTCTGGAAATATAGTGCTCAAAGATTGACCTATATTTCACAAATCACAATATATCTTGGAAACATGAGAGAGGTTATTTACAATCTGCCCGTAATTATGAAAAACCTCCTTTGGTTTTGAAAAGTACTCTTCTAGATGATTAGAATCTGTCTCCCAAGAAGGTGACTAAAACAGGAAAATCCAGATTTCCAAATCTAGTCATATTCCTACATTTTAGGATTTGATCTCTAGAATATTTCTATTGATCAAATGAAGTGCCACCTGCACTCATGGATGAGATTTTATAATATATATGATTATTCATCATCATATTCTCCTTAATAAACTCAACCAAGTCGAATTTGACCTTTTGACCAAAATAATACATTTTGAAAAATTTATAAAAATGATGCCTCATCTTGTGGGGAAATTTTGACTACCTTCCCAAGCTCTAAATGAAGATCTGAAAGTACCATTGGAAATATTAGGATGTCTAGTTGTCGATAAACTATTTGAGCATGTATAACAAACTCTCCACGACTCAGAAAATTGATTTTTCCCAAGGTAGTTTATCAGCTGAAAAACCTGCACTTTCACCGGCTCACTACACTGTGAAAATAGTCATTTAGCTAGTGAAAAGGGAGACTTTCACCGGCTTAATACACTATGAAAAAGTCATTTAGACGGTGAAAGATAAAATTTTATTTTTGGTATATTTTGAGATGCCACATCATTTTTTCATTGGAAAATAAGATTTAAAGCCAATCTTGTATACTTTAAAACTTAAAGATTTATAAATAAATCTTTACCTTATTATCATCTTATGATATGATATCAAAATAAATGCAAGGAATTTTTTATCACTAACACTCGGTATGCATTGTTATAAGATAATTCAACCAAGTGTAGGCAATCCTCCCACTTTGAGGGTTTATCCATCACATACATTCCTAACATGTCTTCTATTATCTAGTTAAGTCTTTCAGTTTGTCTATATGACTCAGGATGATAGGCTATGCTAAAATTTAAATTGGTGCCCAATCCTTTGAATAACCCTTTCCAAAAATTCGATGTGAACTTGAAATCCCTATCAGATACAATATTCTTTTTTATCCCATGAGGTATGGATACTTCCTTCAAGTATATATCAATAATGTTGGTTTCCTTGTGAGTTGTCTTCATAAGAAATGAAATGGGCAGCTTTGGTAAGCTTGTCCACAACTACCATAATTGAATCATGTTGTTTGAGAGTCCTGGGTAGTTTAGTAATAAAGTCCATGGTTACCACTTCCTATTTTCACTCCAGAATGGGAAAAAGATGTAGTAAACCCACTAGGTGTCTATTCTCAACCTTGAATTTTTGGCATTCAAGGCATTTGGTAATAAAATCTGCATCCTCTTTTTTCATACCTGGCCAATAATATATCTTTTTGGAGACTGTGATCATCTTTTCATATCCTGGGTGTCCAACATAAGGTACATTGTGCATTTTTGATAAGGGAAGACTTTTCAACTCTTAATTATCTGACACATATATTCTATTTTTGAACATAAGAATTGTGTATTCCTTTAGCTCAAAATTCTCGATTTTCTGATGCAATTTTTCTTTTTGTAGATTTTCTTTCATTTCCTCATATGTCTGATCTATTTTTTCAGGTTCTAAAATTCTTTTTTGTAAGTCATTTTTGCACATGTTGGTGGTTATAGCATGTATTTCATGTTCTCTTCTATTGAGTGCATCAACCACCTTGTTCTCTTTACCCTTTATGTGCCTAATATCAAAGTCATATTCAATGAGGAGCTCTAACCATATAATTTGCCTGACGTTCAAGGTTGGTTTTCCAAATAAATATTTCATCCCATTATGGTCTGTTCTTAATTCGAATTTCCTACCCATAAGGTAGTGCCTCCACATTTTTAGAGCATCAACAATGCCATATATCTCTAAATCATGAGTGGCATACAATATCTCTTGTTCCTTCAACTTTATTGATTCATAGCATACTACATGTCCATTGTGACTAAGGACCCCACCAAGACCTTCTTTGCATGCATCGATGCATACAACAAAATCTGCATTAGGATCAACAATTTTTAGAATTGGTGCATTTGTTAGTAAACTCTTCAAATATTGAAATCTCCTTTCACATTCAGGTGTCCATCCAAATTCTACACCTTTCTTCTATAGAGATGTAATTGGGTGTGAAATCTGGGAGAATCCTTCAATGAACCTCCTATAATAACCTGCTAGTCCCATGAAGGATCTCACATCATAGATGTTTCTTGGTGTTGGCCATTGTGTGATGGATTTTATCTTGTGAGGGTCTACATGTATACCTTCTTCTTATATGATATGAACCAAGTAATGTATCTGCCTTTGGTAGAAACAACATTTACTTAACTTAGCATATAACTAATGTTTTCTCTATAATTCCAGCACCATTCTTGAGTGTTGTTCACGTTCTTCTTCAAATTTGGAATAAACAAGGATGTCATCCAAGAAGACAGTGACAAACTTATCCAAGTATTCTCTAAAGATACAATTCATTAAACACATGAAAACAACTGGTGCATTTGACAATCCAAATGGTACCACTGTAAACTTGTAGTGGTCATACCTTGTTCTAAAAGTATTCTTACTAGTGTCCTCTTCTTTGATCCTCCTTTGGTGATATCCAAATCTCAGATCAATATTGGAAAATACATTTTCATCTCATAACTGATAAAAGAGGTCATCTATCCTTGGCATAGGATATGTTTTCTTCATTGTTACCTTATTTATCTTCCTGAAGTCAATGAAAAGCCTAAAGGTGCCATCCTTCTTTTTCACAAACAATACTGGTGCACCCCAAGGTGACACACTTGGCCATATATATTCTTTCTTCAAAAGTTATTCTAACTACATTTATAATTCATTCAACTCGGGTGTGCTCATTCGGTATGGAGCTTTGGATGTAGAGGCTTCTTTAGGTTTTAATTTAATTGAGAAATCAATATCCCTTTTGGGTGGTAATCCAAGAATTTCTGCAAACACATATTGAAATTATTTTAGAGCAGCATAGTCCTCAATGTTGGGTACCTTGTCCTTAATAGATTTCTCCAATGTGCGACAAACAATTGACATCTTTTTATAAAAAAAATATTTAGTTGTAAGGCTGAGAATTCTCTGATAGTTACAGCTCTTGAGATCCCCTGTACATTCCTTAAGTTCCCTTCCTCATCTAAGCAAGTAAAATTTTTGTCGTAACAATCCAAAATTGCGGGGTGATTATCCAGTCATCCCATTCCAATGAGACAATCATAAGATCCCAAAGGTATGATATTAACATCTACTTTGGTACTCAACCCATTCATTTCCATTGTGCATTCCTTAATCATTTCATTAATATTCCAAGTAGTCTTAGTAGCTAGTTGTACCAACCAAGGCATTTCCAGTTTGCTTCTTGGAAGATGAAACCTTTTTGCCATTTTAGGATCTAGATAACTATGATTAGCTCTTGAATCAATCAAAATAGAAATCAGTTGGTTGTGGATTTTACATTTTACCTCAATCATGTGAAACTGAAATCTGTCCTACTTGTTATCCAAGGCTACATAAATTTTGGGTATGTTCTTTCCGACATCTTCTATTGTTTTAGCTTGTTGTACATTGTGAAAAACCTTTGATTTTTCATCTTTGAGAGGAAATTCTCCATACATATGGTATCCATTACAACCCCAACACTTTATGACTTGTTGTATTGGTCTTTGTCCCAAAATTTCATCCATCCTAAGCTCTTCAAAAACTGGTTGTCTTTAAGTATCATTTCTGAAAAATGAGGGTTGGTTTCCCTTCTTCCTCTGCTCCCTCTTATTTTTCTTTCTTTCCTCCCAAGCCTTCTAAAAATTTGTTCTTCCTTTATGCTGATTAGAGAGACATTTATCTCTTCTTATGGCTTCTTCTAATATCTTGGGGTCATCATACTATAGCTTATCACTTATGAATGATGGTAGTCCACTTAAATATGTTTCAATATTAACTTGTTCATATTCAATAAAGGGCACATATTTTAGTAATTCTAAAAACCTTATCTCACACTCATCTATAGTCATGCTTCCAAGTTTGGGTTCGAAGAACTCTTTGATTTTCCTATCAAAGTAGCATTTGGTTAGGTATTTATTTCCAAAATATTCCTTAAATGTTTCCCAAGTAACATTATTCTCATCTACTTTTTTCACTTGTACAAAATGATCCCACCACATTGATGCTTTTCCTTTAAGTTGGTAAATTTATATTCTCCCTTTTTCCACAGGGGAATAGTTGTGCAGTTGAAAGTATTTCCTCATTCCCAACATCCAGGTTTCAACATCCTCATCCTTTTTGTTCTCACCATCAAACGTAGGAGGCTTGATCTTATTCATTTCTTCCCTTAGATCATCTTCCCCAGTTCTCCTCTTACGTTCTCTAACAGGGGATGAGCTTGAGCTACTGGGTGGCCTCATAGATGAGTGTTTAGGTGAGTGTTGACGATAGCTATAATCACCCCATGTCTTACTTATTTTGTCATGAGACTTAGGTTCATTTCCATTGATATATTTTGATTCTTTATCCAGTTTCCTCTTTATCACATTCAGGTTTTGTAACATATTGATGTTGAATTGATCTTGTTTTTTCTTTGGATTTGTTGAGTCTTTTATTATCTACTTTATGACTTTGAACATATTTTTGTAGATTCTTGATGGTTTCGATCAAATTCATGCTTTCCTCCTTAATTTTTTGTTTCCATTAGATTTTGTTATTTCATTACTCATATCAAACCACTGTCTTCTGATTTCTTCCTCATGGATGGAATTATTTTGTTCCTCTTCAACGTCTGTCATGATGCTTATTTATGTTTAGATCTATATATATTCAAAAATATACAAAGTCTGGAATTAATAGTATTTGCTAGACAAAAGTAATATATAGAAAATTTGTAATTACTAACTCTTCTTATCATTAATACATCTATTCTATAACTGATCTATGGCCCATCTAGTCCTAGTGTTGAACCTGTAGCTTTGATACATACCTGAACCCAAAGTACCTTATAAGGGATGGGGCATAAATTGATTTTTCTTCTTTTGACAACCCTACTACATTCACAAACGTAGCTTATTTTTCATTCATACCTTTCATGAAACTATCCCCCCAACACTTAACTTATTTTTCATTTATGGAATCATGGACTCATGGATACATAGTTTTGTGCCTTCCCTTCATAAGTTTGTCTGAGAAGTCTTGACACTTAGATTATATTTTTATCTTATCGGGTTCACGGGTTGGCAGAATCATGGACTCATTCATCTCACCTTCCCATCTGTGTGAACCCGCCATGCTCTTGATTCCACTACCTACAAATTACACACGTGGATCTAATGTTGGATGTCTTTATCTCTTCCTACTTCCTAGTCTAACCCAGGTTCAGATCTAAATAGGCTTCCAACAAATCCCTCTAAAACTATCATCCCTCCCGGTAAACTATAAGGAAACACAACACACAAAGTGTATTGCACAATCTCACCCGAGACAGTTTTATGGCTGACTGCAATGATCAAGTGTTTGCAATATGGGAATGAGTGGGGATCTTGGATTGTATTTTGTGATCTTCATTTATTTCACCTATTGTCCATCTATATTAAACACTCTCTCATTCTTTATTCATGCATGTAAATCAACAGATCTAACTACCTCATCAATACATTCATATAAGATTTAACCATTGACAGAAATTACATAAACAATAATCATTTCACATAACACACGATCTATCATGGTTCACCCCCTCCTAGGTTACGTCCACAAATATATGGTTTCTTAGGTTGTTTTATTATGGTTCTGTAACATATAGCACTGCACACACTACAACTTCATTGTATGATTACAAAATAGGCTCTACAACCTTTGTGAGGCTGACTAGATCGCACCAGGCTCCTCATCCTACGATCTAACCCTCCAGGTCTAGTTACCTCACTCTACTACAACTAAACATCTTACAAAAAGGTATCATATCCTACGATTGTTTTTCCTTGCTACGCAAAATAGTCTTCTCTAACATGCTAGGTCTCCCCACTAGACCTTATAGGTACTTATTTATACTTATTCTTGGCTTCCCAAACATTAAAAAGTATTACAAAAACCATAAACCTAATGTGGTTAGGTTTTCCTGCATGCACACCTTACATGTTGCTTTTCCTCTTTTCCTGACAATTCTTTTCCTTTATTCCTGGCGCGCTCCCATGTTTTCCGATGATGCTATGATTCCTTCAATGATTCTTCAATTTATATCAACATTGGCCTATGCCAATAGGCCTCCAACACTGACATTGTGACTGGTCCTGAGTCATTCATGGATTCCAACATATTTTACTTCCTGTGCTTGTGCATCGTACATCTCTGCTATCCGCTGGAATTGCTCCTAAGCTTGGTTTCTCTTATCTATCATTGGCTCTACTACCTACACAGTGACTCGAGGTATGAACATCTCTCCCCCCTCCAAGAATATATGTTCGATGTTGTTAAACATTATTTTTGTCACCCCTATGACCGTTAATGATGTAAACCTATCATTTGTTTTTAGAAGGATCAATTACCTTAATCCCTGAAGAAGAATGAAGATAAATTTTCCCAGAGAGATGAAATTATCTTTTTCCTTGTAAAAACCTTATGAAGAGGGATCATCACACCTTACTTAGTGTTAAGGGTGTGATGATCTAGGATCATCACAGACAACACCACAATGGTCTACGATGTCATCACATTTTTCTAAGTGTGACGATTTTTTGTATGAAAGAAAAAGAGAATATTCTCGATGCTTCTAGAAAACAAGTTTTGAGGGTGAGTTGGCTTCCAATTGGTTTGGATCTGATTCACCTCCCTAATCTTTTTGGATCATCCTAACCTCCCCACCCTATCCTTTTCAGTTTATAAAAGGAGTTGATTTCTCATGGGGAAAGTTAGCTTGGAGCTTGATGAGTTTTGATAGAATTCTAATTTATGTTGTCAATATATATTGTTAGTACCTCAAACTTACAGTCTCATAATCATTGGAGAAGAAGTGTGTGGGAAGAAAGGAACTATTGGAAGGGACCCTACAACATCAATGCATTGGTTGTATTTTACTTTTCATATCTTTAATACAATGATATATTTATTTCCCATAAATTGGTCTTATTTTATTGTATGACTCCTTGATGACATACATAGGTTTTTTTGAGTATATGTTGTTGCTTTCACTTCGTTGGCTTGTGTCATTTTACAGGTTCAACATCCCATAAGCCTTGGAATGGAGTGAGGATGACACTAGTGAGGACAAACACTATTTAAAAGGTATGTCATTTATCTCTTGTTAGTTAGTATGCTTGATAATTAAAACTTAGGGAAAGTTTTATATTATGTCTTGTTTTGTTCTAGTTTCGGGGTGAAACTAGGGAGATCCGTCCATGTCCGCACTTACCGATTTGTTCGATAACAAAATTGGCGACCATAATGGGGAACATCCTCTTTTGGATTTTTATTCTTTTTTTTCTTTTAACTTTCCTTCTTTTGGTTAATTTCATTCTCTGATTCTTTGGGTGATCCATATTGACTCCCTGGTCCTGAAAGTGCATTGAGAAACTTTGTCCTCTATTCATTTTTCCCTAATTTTTAGTCATCATTGCAACCTACTTGTAAAAACCAGAGCAACGATGTTGCACTGTGTATTTCCCATTTCCTGTGACAATCCTTGATCGTCGCATCGTGCTCTTCCTCAACCTATGACGATTCATGTACAAATGTTTTGGAGTGGCAGTTAAATTCTTCCTCTTTGCCCAGATCTTAAATTTGGTTTTGGGGTGAATTTTGGGTTTGCTTATAGTCTGATTACAGTTTCTTTGTCAGTATTTGAACACGATTTTATCCTTCTTCTTTTTTTTTAGCTTGTGTTGTTTTCAAATATTTGATCTCTTTCATTGAGTGTCTTTCTGTTACAAAGCATTGTTTTTCTTTAGAATTATTTAGAGGAAGAGCTTCTTTTTCTTCTATTGAATAGTTCATGTCAAAAGATAAATTTGATTTGGGTTGCT
>JASDQU010440249.1:2095-35326 GCA_032191745.1 Picea mariana | reverse complement strand
CACCCCCCCACCCCCCCCAACTACCTCCCTAGCTACCTTACATTCCATACCCTTATGAAAGCATTGTCCTCAACACTTGATGTACAACCATATACCAGGGTCCCATGGATAAGTGTGGACCATAGTGATGAAGTATACTAGAGAACCAGGGTCCCATTGATAAATGGTAGCCACCATATTGAAGTAGTCCAACCGCCATTGTAAACCAGGGTCCTATGTCCAATTGCTCATGTGAACCCCACATGGAAGATATTGGCACCCAATAACCAACTGAAAATGATGCTCCCAATACTGACACCTATCATGTGGATCCAAATAAGAATATCCATCCACATAGTGGGAGATGATCAAAGACGAATCTGGAAGGAACAATACCATTGTAGAATATGTAGGTTGGATGCTAGTAACTAGCTCCTGATGTGGTACATTGATGTTCTCTACAAAAGGTGGAGTAGAGTCATCAAATAAAATATGGAAGTGGTTGTCATCCCAGAAACTACAACTATCCATATACCAATCATCACAATCGGCCTCAAAATCATACCAAGCATATATTTCTTGATCATATTCATCCTTGACGTCTTCCATAAGAAACCTCTCCTGCATGTTATCCAAAGAATCTTGAATACTATGAAAACTATCATTGAGGCCATCTACAAAGCCATCCAATCTATCATTCAATGTGTCAAACAATTGGGCTTTGAATGCTTCAGTAATCTGTAGAATTTCTTTGAGGGTTTGAGAAGAAATAGCCATATGAGCACCCTATGAAAATTTATGAGTCCCGCCGCCATAAAAAAAAAAACCCCAAAAAAGAACAATATATTACTGCAGAAAATCGTGGCGTTTTCCGAAAAAACCCTGAAAAACTGTTGAATTTAAAATGTTCATAACTTCACTTACCAGACTCCGTTTTGGCTGATTTTTTTTTTGAAATTGGGTGAAATTGTGAGAGAAACGTAGATAAGTAATTTGTTTGGGAAAATTCCAACTCCAGATTCTACAGAAATAAAATAAATCGCATCGTCATCCGCAAAACAAACCTTCAAAAATTGCATATTTTAAAACTTCAATATCTTGACTTCCCGGACTCCATTTCAGACAATTTTGTTTTTTCAACTTGGGTGTTTTTCTGAGCGAAACTAAGATCTACAACCTTTTTTTGCAAATTTTTCACTGAAATATAACAAAATTTATGGAATGTCACGACCCTCTTTTTTCTTCTCCGAAAACAAATATGCAAAAATAAAAAATATTTGCCCACAATGTCTGCCAAGGAAAGTGGTCTGATACCAATTTTTAAGAACTTGAATAGATCTACAAATATAATCACCACAAATACTGAATACACAATAGATCTACAGAGCAATATAGAAGAACAATATGCAAAATCGCTTTTATTACTATCAAACCCTTGAGGTAGGGAAACACCATACAATGGATCCTATTATGGAAGGGATCCTCTCATGTTCACTTGCCTCTTCAAGGAGGCTTCCTACTAATGAGCTTTAGCTCCAAACACAATATTTCTTTTCATGTCCCATTACATTGCTTGCACCCCTTTATATAGTGCTACCATCACCTAAGAACATTCTAGAGGAGGAATCTTCTAAGAAGTGCTCTTACATTTATTATATCTAACTACCATAGTGGGCCTTATTTAATAATATAGTAGACCTATTCCACCTTACATTGAATGGCCTCCACTATTATCACTATGGGCCCTCTGGGCCCCCCTATTACCTCTCTAGCTACCTTACACTAAGAAGCAATAATCTAATCTAGGAAAATACTTGCAGAGCTAATATATCAACTATTAATCAACTTGCTGGAAAATAAACAATGAATTACTATATCTGTGAATAGGAACAACAAATGTAATCTAATCTAAAGGAAAAACAAATATAATCTAATTGAAGGGAACAAAAAATGTAATCTAATCAAAAGGAACAACAAATGCTAATTTAAGAGAAAGGGACATCAAATGCTAATTTAAGCAAAAGGAACATCGTGTATGAAACTGAGAGGAACTGTCAAGCAGTAAACTACAGCAATGGAAACTGAAACAATAATAGATAACATTCAGATGAAACACCTATCTTCTGTAAGAAAACAATATAAAAACATCAACACACTCATGCATTTATCTTAACTATTGGAAAATATATTTAAATCACATAACAAAAATAAAATTGATACAATTACAGATTGAGACAGTAACTCCTTTAGACTGGGCCCTCAGTCCTTAGAAGCACTGCTACTAGAAACTTAGTATGCAAGAATGGTGAAAACACCAAAATATTCTATTAATTCCATGACTGGTACAACATTTACAAAAGACTGCTTTCGCAGAGCAATTCTGAATTTTGAATGCTTGGATAAAATTCTTAGATGACCCTTTCCAGGATTCATTACCCTCTATATATTACAATTATATGGGTAAATTAAGCTATCTAGAGGATTCATATCCCCTCGGGATTGCTTTTACTATTTATAGAGTTACAAAATAGAGAATCAATCTTTCTCAAAATTGCTTTGTGCCTAATGTCTTCAACCTCCAATAGCCTACGCATCTTCAAAATATCCTTTGTTATCTTGGGTTTGAAAATATTTATCCATTCCTGCAACAAAATCAAACAATTGCCACCGAATATTAGAATTTATCTAATATTACTCAATAATATTTCTAGAAGACATTTTAATCATTTCCTATCCTAATTATTCATAATTAACAGAAAAGTCAATTACGATTATATCATAAACCATGAGAATAAGGAGGATATGTGTACCTTTTTCATAACTCAACAGTACTTTTGAATTCATGGAATTGATTCACCATGTTTACGCCATGTCTAGTAGGCTCATGTCGTTAGAGAGGTCCATTCCTTTCCGCACTTCCTATTTTAACGATCCTTGGACCTACCTTCCTCGAATTCATATTGTGAAGGTCAGTCATATGCTGGAATGGCCATGCCACTATCGAGAGCGGAGATTGCATGTCAATCTATTCTTCACTCTTTCGTCGATCCTGATCCTGTTACCTTTCCGACAGATGACGAATATCATGTTCTTAAGCCCGTGTGGGCCAGTTTGTTGTCTTGTTCACATGACTTCCTTGATTAGAATTTCCCCTCAGATGAAGCCATCATTGAATCCATGAATGGTTACAGCAAACCTTGGGATGATATGCATCATTGCTCTTATTTTCTTCTAGATCTTGAAAGAATCAAACAAGATGACTTTCGATCTACTTTGAGTGAGATAGTCGGTCACACTGTAGTTCCACTTGATACATACGAACTTTATTCCAAAGGAAATATGGTGAGTATCTCTCCTACCGTCACAATCGATATCACTTGTACGATTGGAAATATAGAAAAACGTACATATCGGTGCAGATTGTTTGCCAGAAGAAATATTGATCTACACCGAACTCTTCAAGGAATTCTGAGATGTATTTTCTTGGTCATATGAAGAGATGCCAGGAATCGACCCTCATAATTTCAATCATGATATTAAAGAGTATCTGGATGATAGACCTGTTCAACATCTTAGAGTTGTCAATCCCCGAAAGGCCCCTGCTATTAAGACAGAGGTAGAGAAACTACCTAATGTTGGCTTCATCTACCCAGTTCCCTTGACTGAATCGGTATCCAATCTCTTTCTTGTGAATAAGAAGCAAAGAACCATCCATTTATGCATGGAATTTCATGAATTGAACAAAGCATGTCCTAAAGACAACTTCCCGACACCTTTCATCGATCATATTCTCGACGAGTGTTCGAGAAGTGAAGTTTTTTATTTCATGGATAGATTTTCAGGGTATAACCAAATTCAAATTAAACCCGAGGATTTGCACAAAACAAAATTTACTTTTCCTTGTGGTACTTTTGCATACCATAATATGCCTTTCGACCTTAAAAATGCCAGAGAAACCTTCCAATGGGCTATGACCTTCACATTCCATGATCTTAAGCATATAGTCAAAGCTTACCTTGACGATCTTTCTACTCACTCTCATAAGAGAGCGGATCACTCTATGCACCTTCGGCTTGTTTTTGAAAGATGTTGTTACCATAGAATCCGTTTGAACCCTCATAACTACATATTTTGTGTTAGGTCTGGTCGTCTTTTGGGATTTCTAGTTTATGAGATCAGGATCATGGTAGATCTGTTAAAGGTTGAGGAAATACTTCGATTGCCTCCCCCATTCACTATTCTACAACTTCAAGGTTTACAGTGGAAAGATAAATTTTTACGTTGGTTTTTAGTAAACTATGCCAATATCACTAAGGGTTTCATGTGTCTTTTGAAGAAGGACACCCCTTTTATCTGGGATGAGAAATCCCAAGAGTCCTTCGATGTGAATAAATTCTTGGTATCAACACCTCTGCTGAAGTCTCCTGACTACAGTAGGGATTACTTGCTTTATATTGCGGCGTTCAAGGAAATGATTGGTATGGTTTTGGTTCAGGAGGATGATGAGCTCTGTGAGCACGTCATATACTATCTTAGTCGAAAATTATTTGGTCCTGAGCTTAATTATTCTCACGTTGAAAACCTATCTTTGGCTACCATTCACGTAGTCCAACGTTTACCCCATTATATATTTCTTTGCAAGACTACTGTGATGGCCAATGTCAATTAATTTCAATACATCCTTACCAGGCGTATCATAGGGGGAAAATATAATAAATGGATTGTCATTTTACAAGATTTTGATCTCAATTTGTGTGAAATCCAAGAAATCACTAGTCTTTTCATATTTAATATCTGACTTTCCACGATTAGATGAGGATGTTGTCCATGTTGATTCGATTACGAATGAACACATTTTCCTTGTCTCGGTGTCCGACCCCTAGTATGGAGACATCCTTTTGTATCTTCAAACCTTGAAGTTCCCTCATCATCTCTCGTGAAATGACTAACGACGTGTATGATACCAAGATAAGAATTACACTATCATCGAAGACACTTTGTATCGCAGAGGAATAGAAAATATCCTATGTCATTGTTTAACTCACCAGGAAGCCAAGTCAATCCTAAATGATTTCCACAGTGGGGATTGTGGATGTCATATATTCGGGCTTGCGATAACCCATAGAATTTTGTGAGCCAGTTATTTCTAGTCATCTATATTTAAATATTGTGTTGAAGTGATTAAGAAGTGTCACCCCTTCCAGGTGTTCACTTGGAAAATGCGCTCGCTTCCAACCCCTCTTCACCCAGTGATCTGGATTATTTTCGAAATGAAATGAGAGTGGAGATATAATAAAGAAATTCATAGAGATATCGCAGATATTCAATAATATAACATAAATGTATCCAAGATGCAACCATAAACACAGATATACAGTAATACATGATTTCTAGAGCGGAGATATAATAAATAAATGCAAATATATCGCAGATATTCAATAATATAAAAGAAATGTATTAGAGATGCAACCATAAACACATATATATAGTAATACACGATTTCTATTAATGAAATAAATGTACAAAGACTATAAAAATATAGAGTGAAAGACTCACAAGAATGGTGGTAGCTTATCTCTGAGAAGAGATGTGACGGCTACTCACATTCGCAAGAAGATGATTACAATGAGGCTCTGAAGGAATTTTTACAATAAACAGGAATCCCAAAAACCCTAGACATCTAAAAACCTAACCCTAGGAGTTGAAGCGCCAAAAGTCATGTGGGCCCCATTTGGGTAAGTTAGTACATTAACTTCCTGGGTTCGTAACGTTTGCATCATCTCCATTTTAGGCGTATGATAGCTCGTTGGAAAGGTATTGTCGAGGAGATTCATTTTCGGGCCTCAATCATTCCTTCAGCTATCGTTGAGTTGGGTAAATCCCCAAAAAAACTTCATTTAGGCCCTCAAAATGGCCCTGGAAGTTAAAAACTGCTAAAAATAGTAAATTGCCAAAATTGCCAGAAAACAGTTTTGAGCCAGTCGAAAAATGTGGGTGGCCACTGATATCCATCTGGATCAATCCTCCCTCCTTAGGAAGCAATGGTCTCCATTGTGTTGAGTTCCCGGGGGAGAGGGAAAAGCGTTTTTTGAATCTGCATCTTGGTGAGATGTTTGCCTTGCTGGAGACGTCATGTTGCTCAGTTTGTGGAAGTTTTTCATGAACCTATTGAGGTTGAGGTTGTTCAACAAGTCGAGATACATGAGAGGATGGTGTGTGGAAGGAATATTTACACTTTTTTGCAGCCTTGTCGACCTCCTTCTATTCGATAGAAGGTGCTTGGGGCAAGGTTGTAGTGGTTCCAGTATCCTTTTGTTCTCCTTTTGAAGAGATTGTGAAGAAGTTGCATTTTGCAGTATGAGATACTACCTTGCGACACTTTTTAGGTGGAACAGTATTCAGAACTACCTCTAGTATTTTTTAGAGATGACCCCCCAAAGTAACAATGACACTACGAGGTCGAGACTCATAAACATCACGACGTCTCCACATATATGGTTGGCCCAAGAGCACATCACAGACATCCAGTGGGGTAACATCACATAATACCTCATCCTTGAAGGGTTGGATGTCGTATGATAATCAACACTGTTGGATGACACAGAGATCTCATCCTTGACGAAGCCACCCGATGTTGTATGGTTGTAGCTGTGGTGTTGTCAACAATCCCAACTGTTTGATGACCTTTGCTGAGATGAGGTTCTTATAGCTTCCTCTATCAACAATAAAATGCAGTGGGGTCCCCTTCACCCACATCTTTGAATGAAAAAAATGTTCCCCCTCTTCAGGATCTATTGGTTCTTCTGGTTGAATTGTTGTGGTCATGACAATAGAAGTAGGGTCTACGTCAATGATCTGTCCTTTACCAGTATTATCAGAATCAAATTCTGAATCAGGGTTCGATTCCTTGTCTTTGATCTTGACCACAAGTGACTGTTTTGAGCGACATTAATCGGTGTTGTGCCAGGGTATTTTGTGGAAATCGCACCATTTTTTGGTGTCCTTCTTTGTCTTCCCATGACCCCTCTTTTCCTGTGGCTTGGACGGGTTTTTGGGAGACTTTTTGTTAGGACTGTCTTTATCAAACTTTGGTTGTTGCGTATTTACAGACCCAAAATCCCATTTTTTATGGTGCTTAAATGTTTGCTCAATTTTAACAACATATCGATAAGAAGCACCGAGTGATGAGATGTCCATAAAATCCATTTTAGTTTGGATGTATCTGTGTAGAGCCCCATGGTATTTCAAAACCAAATGTCATTCAGATTCTTTGATACCCAGGTTGGTGCACAAGATATGGAAGGTATTGGTGAACTCTGGAATTGCTTGGCCCCTCTCTTGCTACAGTGTGGTCCATATCATGTATTGGTCCTCATAGTTTCCAACAGGGTAATATTGTTCCTTTACCACATCCACAAAAAAATCCCAAGTGGGCTTGGCCCCATATATTCTAGATTCCTCTATGGAACTTTTCTCCCAGTAAGTTTCCCACCAATGTTTGACATGGGGGAGAGATTTAAGGAGTGCGAAGGTGATATTTTCCATGTTGGAAAAATGGTGAACAGAGAAATAACTGTCTAGCAGATTTAACCCTTTGTCTAGGGCATCCACATCTATCTGTCCTTCAAATACAGGAATATAAAAATTAACTTGTACCTTGAAAGGAGAGGTTCTTCCAAAGTGTCCTCGTGATGAATATGCACCTGTGTCTATCGACATGCATTGAAGAATGTGGGAAAAATTCTCCATCATTTTGTTCTTCTGTTGCATGAGATCTTGCTCAAGCAACAGACTAATAGGATCGTCTGCTCCGTCATTTTTATTTTCTTCCACCATTGAGGGTTTCTTGGGTGTGTGAGAGATATTTTCCTCAATAGATACAAGCTCGAGACCCAACTTTCTATACTCGGACCTCGTCGGGGACATGCACTGAAAAATGATCAAGAGCAGCATGCTCTAATACCACTGATCCAGATTATTTCGGCATGAATTGAGAGCGGAGATATAATAAATAAATGCAAAAAGATATCATAGATATTCAATAATATAATAGAAATGTATCAGAGATGCAACCATAAACAAATATATACATTAATACATGATTTCTATTAATGAAGGAAATGTACAGAGGCTGTAAAACTATAGAGTGAAAGACTCGCAAGAATGGTCGCAGCTTATCTCTAAGAAGAGATGTGACGACTACTCGCATTCATAAGAAGATGATTAAAATGAGGCTCTGAAGACCTTTTTACAATAAACAGGAATTCCAAAAACCCTATACATCCAAAAACCTAACCCAAGGAGATGAAGCTCCAAAATTCATGTGGGCCCTGTTTGGGTAAGTTAGTACATTAACTTCTCGGGGTCGTAACTTTTGCATACGATCTTTGTTTTAGGCATATGATAGCCCGTTGGAAAGGTATCATTGAGGAGAATAATTTTGGGGCCTCAATCATGCCTTTTAATATCATTGAGTTGGGTAAATCCTGAAAAACATTCATCTAGGCCCTCAAAATGGCCCTGGAAGTTAGAAACTGCTAAAAATAGTAAATTGCCAAAATTGCCAGAAAATTGTTTTAAGCCAGTCGGAAAAGGTGGGTGGCCACCGATATCCACCTGGATCACCCAGTGATTACCTTTGGTCCCTTCACCAAGTGGGGGGTGGACTTCGTAGATTGCAACCCAACTTTGGCTAGGGGGAATCAACACATTATCGTGGCCATCGACTACTTTACTAAGTGGTTTGAGGCCATGCCTATAGTTAAATCTGATAGGAATAATGTCTCCTTCTTCATATTCAATCAAATTATCTCCCAGTTCGGTATCCCGAGTGATATTTTCATTGATCATGGTAGTCACTTTCAGAACGAAATGATGGAAGAGATATCATCCAAGCTGGGGTTTAAGAATGGTCATTCTTCTCCTTATTACCCCCAAGAAAATTTACAGGTAGAGGCCATCAACAAGTCTCTCAAGACCATTTTGTAGAAAACTGTCAGCTAGAGTAAGTCTGACTCGCACATTAAGCTATATCCCACACTTTGGGCATATCGAACCTCGGTCAAGACTACCACTGGATTTTTCCCTTTTGAGTTAGTACATGGTGTGGAGTCGATATTACCTATTGAATGGGAAATCCCTTCTCTTAATTTGGCAGTCGTGCTCCTACCTGACACTTTCGATCTTGAGTGACACCTTGTACACCTAGAGAGTCTTGATGCACAACGTCAAGATGCCTCTGTGGCTATCGAGGAAAACAAAAGACGTGTTACGGTCCAGTATGATAAGTCTATCTATCCTTGATTGTATGCTAAGGTTGACTTGGTCCTCTTATATGATCAAGACAAACAACCATTGGGGATAGGCAAGTTTAAATACATGTGGCACAGTCCCTATATCGTGCGACATGTCTTAGAAAAAGGATCCTATGAGTTAGAATATTATGAAGGGAATATGTTGGTCAAGACCAAGAATGGGCTCTACTTGAAAAGATATTACACTTGAGCCCCAAGCTTGGGCAGAATTCTTTGTATACTAATGTAATTTAGTGTATATATCTCTTCCCTTTATTTTCATGTTTAGCTTGCTTATCGAGTTTTCCCTTGGTTGGAATATGTCAACGGAGTCTTCAATATACTTAGGATTCGTAGATGGAGCCAGTTGTCATACACAAAAATTGGCTTCCACTGCTTGGGTGGCTTACTGTACCGAGGGTATACAGGTGCCTTCAAGTGCTGTATGCCTAGGGCCATCCACGAATAATGTGGCTAAATATAGCATCATTATAGAACTTTTGCGTGATGCTATCTCACATGGTATTCTCTCTTTAGAGGTTCTCTTGGATTCCCAGTTAGTAGTATGTCAGTTGAACATAAGTTGCCACGTACGTGATCCTACTTTACTCCTACGATTCCTACGGGTACATCTTTTAGAATGACAGTTTTTATTTTATTACTTATTATCACATACCTAGGATTTCTAATTATGTGTCCGATGCTTCTGATAATTTTATTTTAGATTGGAATTTGTCACATAACTAAAGAAAATAAAATCATCTCATCAATGTACACATTGTAATATAAGTAAGCTGAAGATCCTTGTTTTATATATATTTCAAAAAATATGGTGTTTATAGTACAAAATTGAGGCTAACACCCTCAATACACATATACAAACGATAATACAAGATCCATGAAATCTATGCCTATGGCACTGGATGTGTGTCGTGATAACAAAATATGGCATTTGTGAGATGCCGAAAGAGTCACACCCAAGCTCTGGGCACACCAACCACTTGTCATTGCTTGGCTTCCTGCAGATCCTCTACCTGAACCATCAGAATCCTATGAGTCAAATGAGACAGGTTTCCCTACACATTTTGAAGGACTCTCTCTGCTTCTCCTCTCGCTGCCTCATCGCCCCAATGCCTCTGACGATGTTGGGGAAGCCTGTCTGGTCGTCACAGACCCATGTATACATCACATAAGTGTCTACTTAGTACTTAAACATATTCCAAAATTATTTTAGTTTTACTATACAAAAATACAAAAAAATGAAATATTTAAAAAAACAAATTGACATACCTATGTCCCTGTAGGAGGTCCCTGGTGGGAGTGGCATGTCAGGGTCCCCTCTAAAGTCAATTTCTTCATAGGGGTAGTCATCCAGAGAAATGACCTGTCGCCTCAACCAGTAGAAGAAATCCTTGTCGTAGCGTGTGGGCACCCTACCTTGCCCCTGCCGTCTCATTACCTTAGTCCACCGTGACATGGCTGGATCGCGAGGTCTTCGTGGAAGAATCTTGACTCTAGGTACCAATATTGGAACTCGCTCAAAGAAAAAGCTGAATAAGATAGAGGCAAACCCGAAGTTCCTCTTGCCACCTTGTTTTCACTCTGTTAACTGGCTCTTCATATTAGCCAGTAGTGAGGTACACCAATCATATACTGTGGGTCTCAAGCACTCTATAGCATAGAACATGAGCGACCTCGATGCCTGGTGCAACGAAGCCAATCTTGTGATCCTGGTCAACACAAGGACAACAATATTGAGGCTAAGATTGTTTATCGCTCAAATGGGGATTTGACTCTTGACCTTTGGGGTCCCTGCTACAAAGTGGGCATCTATGTAGTCCTCTATCTTCATATAGCTCCCATCTCCCTTGGATTTATGGTTCACCACCTCACCTCAATGCGATAACCCAGTCAAAAGGTATATATCCTCGACTTCAAGCCTTAATGGTTTCCCATCGAGGTTGAAGATCTCACTCTCAGGATCCCAGTAATCCACAAGCATCTCAAGCAACCTCACCTAGGACCTCATCCCTTTGAGTGCCCAAAATTTATTCAAGATACATATTTTCAAGGCCATTTGGGCCCCCGTATCTTTTTCCACAATAGCATCTACCTCCTCGTGCTCCCTTTCCCTCCACTCTAGCACCATCCTGCCAGATAAAAGTCAATTTTTGAGTTAGAAACCATATAAAACATTGATTACGGACTTGTATACAGGATGTTGCATTTACAGTCGCATATAGGGTTGAGTATGTGTGCCCTGTATTTTACACAGTCACGTATAACCTCACTATACATGACCCGATGAATTGTAGCCCCCATACATGGAGTTACTCAATTTACACCTTAATTTACTAAAATTTTGAAACCTAATTTAAAAATCTAATCCACTAGAAAGGAAGAGGAGAGGAAGAGGAATTACCCGGTCTATACGGTTTCTAATTTTGTCACTTGATGCTCTCACAATCACCAGTTGATGATTGGATGTAATTTGGTCCAATTTTCGCTATTTGGGTAAAAAGTCAAAATGACAGTAATTTTTGGTTATGTTACTATTTATAGCATTTTTTACCCACTTTCTATAGTTTTGAGTCTGTTTTTCCTAATGGACTAATACAATAGTGGATTGAGTTGGTGTTTTGTAGTTTTCACCAGGGATTCTTGCAGATTTCAGTGTTATGTTGACTGTTCATAACCACGGGAAATTATTTTCACTACCCTGCATATAGGATAGGTATCCATTCCCCCATGCACTTTTGCATTGTCCTATAACTATCACTCATATGCCTTAGGTACGAACCCATTTGTTGCAACACAGAACCTTCCATTTGCTATAAGATGTGTCGTTATCAAGTGGTAAAGACTTACCAAACATGGGTGCCCTAGTTAGATACTCTGCTTCATTTGGGGCTCATGCATAGATTTTTTTCGTAGGATCGAGAGTCCCTTATAGATAATAAATGACTTTATGTTGAGCCTCATTTATCACTCATAAACATTCTTCCTTATACCTATAGGACTCCCAAGTGAGTTTAATTTAAGCTCTTTTCCAACTTGTCTTCAAAAAGAAAAAAGATTGTCAAGTGAACTTGTGTCTTTCACACTCGTAAATTGGATTTGAAAGGATGTCTATTTGGTACAATATTATCCTTTTTTCACACAAAGTAGACTAAAGATCATGAAAAATTAATTTTTTTTGGCATTAAGTTGTGATTGCATCTAATGCTCTTGCTTGCAATATTGAGCCTATAGTCCATTCTCGCTTTGCGTTATAAACTGTTTTCCTCAACAGTTTTTCATCCTCAACCAAGAAGAGCCTCGTTTATATCCTTCACAATTTGAAACCCTATACCCAAGAGGGAACATTCCCTCGAGTGTCCATCTCCTACATGCATCTTCTTGGATCGAGCATAGGTATTTTCCACTGCTGGAACAGTTCTGCTTACTTGCGACACTTGTTTCCTCCTCTGTATCATAGCATTCATTTGTCTATGAAAAAAACAAAAAAAATATAGGCATGAAGGGAGTATTATATTATATTAGTAGAAGTTGTGTCACCTTTGAACATAGCACATAGTTAATGAGTCCATTTACCATCATAATTTTTGGTTTATCCTGGCCTTAGGAAGCTGACCTCGTTACAGAGAGTTTTCTCTACCGACTGGATACTCTTCTAGTCCCTATAGAGAATTTCATTAATGACTCCTGCATCTAATGGTTTCATCATTGAGTCTATGTTGTTGGATATTCCATACGTCTCATGCTCTTCTTCAAAGGAAGTCTATCAACCTGTGTCGACCATTCCTCAAAACTCTTGACTTTTCATGTCATCCATACCCTCAGTTTGTCTCAGAATCACATGATATTGTGGTCCTATAACACACCCTAGTCCTACTTTCATCCTTGGTAGGTAACCTTGAACCTGTCAATCGAAATTTCATCATTGGTCATTGACTGGGTGGTTTCCATTGTATTCGATGGAAAGAAATCTATTCACACATTTGGATTCGTGCAGTGTCTTGGATGCCATTAGCCTTATTGGTGGTTTCCTCTCATTTGTTAGCATTTTTCCTCATTGGTTCTTATTCAGAGGGTATTTTTCATGTACCGCTTGCACTTGGCACACGTGAAATATGCATAGGGTCATTGGTTCATGACCATGTTCTTCATCTGATTTCCTCCAAATCATGAAGCTCCTTCTTTGTACCTCGTGCTGAATGATGAGAGATTCCTTAAAACTCTCCTTTCAGCGGGTCTCCTTCCATCAAAATCATATCATCTATTATGGAAACGAGACCTAGAGTCTTATGAGTACCTTGAGGCTTCCAGTCATTAGTGGCAGGTCCTCTCACCATCAACAGTTGGGAATACATCAATGTCTCTTGATCAATGGATTCTTCAAGTGTTCGACCCTGAAACCTTTATTCACAGTTGTACGAATGTACTCAGTGCCTTGATACCTAATTTCATTATTGGTAGGTTGTCTCGCGCTTGTTAACGGTATACCTCAATGACCGATAATCAAATGATGTCTCATTGTGTTCAACCTCAAATCCTTTATTCACATGATGTAGACTTGCACCTTTGGTGGATTGTGTAGAAGAATTGAAGACATCAGTATGTGGCCGCAGCTTCCTTGAGATGTTTCTTCCTTTTCATTGGAAAAGTACCTATATGACTTCAGTGATCATGGGAGATCATATTGTACTCCATTGTACACAGTTATCTTCATATTTATTTTGAGACTGGTTCTACTCGGCCTTGGTCTTGTTCATGACTATGATAGCCTTTGGCATGTAGCCGCATTTGTATTTTCCTATTGATGACCATGGACAATTGTTTGGTTTTTTCACATGGATATGCAGTGTAACTCAAATTGGTATCCATGTATGAAAATTCAGTGAAAAATGTAATGAGTAACTAGTTCTTCTAGTTGGTTCCCCATCACTCCATTTCGGGGTTTTTTATAATGTATTTTGACCATCCAAGATACTCCTCTGGACTCACAGATTAGGGGGAATTTTTTATAGAAATGTTTTCCTCACTCTATGCAATCTTGCACAAAGGGCCTTTTTCCATTTCCCTGTGCATACTTTTCATCCCTTTTTTCAAATCCCAGAGCTAAAAATACATTTATTCCACATGTACGCACCTTGGATACTATACAACATGTGTATACATAGGATGCACCACTACAACCTGTGTACATCAAGATTTGTGCCCAAAAATAAAAAATGGTGTCGGGTTTCCATGTCATTATAAGAGATCTATGATCCTTGGCCTTCCATACACTGGAAACATTCTGAATCGACCCTTCAGTTCCTTTTGAAGGCTATAAATGGGCCAATTCCAAGCTATGGAAAAGAGGAGAAAGAACTCAACTTTGAGAGAAAATTTGTTCTGGAGAAATTATTTAATTCCTATTGAGTCTTCATCCCTTTGTCCTTTAAGTCTGAACACAGTGTTCATCCCCCAAGCTCTTCCCTTAGTGAATGAGAGCTTCATTGTTTCTCTTTTATGAGCTTGCCTTTGGTGGAGGGTTGAAATGGTGGAGGCCCAGCTGGAAGGAACTTAGTTTCTCAATTTTGAACCATGCCGACACAGATGTCTGTAACATTTTCACTTGTGTTGATCATATATTAATAGAAATACTCGTATCCCGTCCAGTTGATATCTTGTGAATATTTGAATTATTATTCCATGGGCATATTTGTTATGTATATTAATGGATTATTCTTTTGAATGTGCTAACATCATTTATTATCACCATATGCTTTCTTTGCTTGGTTGTTGAGGAATAATTGCAGGTATATTTCTTTGGTTCAACTTCTCAACTGTGGACTTCATCAAATGCCTGAATGAGGTAGGCCTTTTATCTTGTCTTGCTAGCATATTTGTTTATATAGCATACTTGAGAATAGATTTGATTTCTGCAGTCATTTCTGTATGTTGTGGTTTACCCCTAGCCATAGAGATATTTTCCTCGTAACAACCATCTACAGTCATCAAAAGACCATTTTTGGATCTTTTCGGCCCTAGGACATTCAAGTAATGTATAAATTAACTTCCAATTCCAAATATACTTACAATGCATCATTTATAATGAATTTTGAGGATGATGAATGTACAAATATGGAAGAATTGTTCATGATATAGTGAAAACTTGGTGGGAAAATGAAAATAAATTCAAAATTGATAGCCATAGTACATACTCTACAACCTCTTGTGATGCCCATATTATGTATACTACCATGATTCTTTGTAGAATATTCGGAAAGAAAAACCTTATGCATTTTATTATAGAGTGAGTTCCTATAATTCATGAAGTTGCAAAGGGTTATAATTTTGATTGGGGAAAATTTTTGTTGGATAACCTATCCAAACAAATAGGGGATTACAAAACTCAAAAATTCGAAGGAGAGCATGCTCTCTTCTATATGTCTGCATATATTATGGATGCAATTTGTTTCAGAACCCCATTTCCTCTTATGAATTGGAGTTGGACTCCAAATGTTATCGAGTCTATACATATCTATCATTCTAAATTATGGGAGGAAAATGAAAAGGACTCCTTTTATTAGATTTGTCACAATGTGGTCATTCCAATCTATGAAATTAACTATGGTCAGCCTCCTCCCAGAATTTCAAAAACAATTATTGGGAATCTAGGTGCTATTGCAGACTGGTACATTGAGGAAAACTTTTCTTACATTAGAGTTTTTGGTTGTATCGCATCTCCACATGCTCTTCCCATATTTCTACCAGACAAACTTGTTTGCAGAGAAGTAGCCTATCATTAAGTTTCAATAGGAATCACCAAAGAACTGAAGGCTGCACTAAAAAGAGTTTGGCCAGCCTTTTCTATACAGGTTGGTATATTCTCATTATCAGATTTTGGACATGCTAAGGTAGAGTCTTTGGCCTTAGATGATATTAATTTAGTTGACATTGAATTCAAGAAGCATGATCCACATAGGGTGGTAGAAAATCATTTAGCTCAGTTTAACATGATTAAATACATCCATGAATATCCACCTTATGACGAGTTTTTCATAAGAGTTAGATCATATGATGAGGTTATATCCAGATTTCAAAGTCTCCCTTAAGAAAAAAAATAAGGTTTTCCCAGATTTCAAAATCACAGAAGGAATAATTTACCTAAAATATTGAAAGAAAAACAAAGGATTAATCCAACTTCACAAGTGGCACAATCATCAAATATCAAGCAACATGACTTACCTAAGGTCAACACTAAAGAAGTGGAAAGGACACTATTGTCACTCCAAGAAACCCTTTTTGGTTGTAGACCAAAGATGCTTGGTAACTTAAGAATATGGTAGATTTGCACGCTTGGAACAATAAGATAACTCAATAGCTTATGAAAGTAACCAGTCATCATGTATCTGAATAAAACAGTGCTTTTAGAGAACAATAATCAGACAACAGAGTTGAAAAAAAGGGATGACGAATACTAGTCCAGATAACCAAATACAACCATATGCAGGGTCATACAAGACAACAAGAAATTCTTTAATCCAAGTTTATGAGTTTAATAAGAAGATGACAATTCTTAAAAGCTAATCTAAACTGGAATAAAGTGTAGAATCATGAAATATATGAAAGAATCTGATATTGAAAACAAAAGAGGATTGTGATTCTATTATCAGAATAAGAAGTCAAGTTCAATGGCTAGAAAATGTCTCTTAGATTGAACCTCCTTGGTGCTCCAAATGTCTTTGGTTGTATAGCCTTACAAGATGAAATCTAGATCCTTGAAAGATGGATCAGATTTGCTAAAAATACTTAAATCAAAATAGATACAAGTGTAGGATGAGATCCTATAAAAATGTACCTAGAATACTAAAAATGGAAAATCAAAACAAAATAGGAAAAGATCCTATATAATGATCTCTAAGAGTAGTAGATTGTTGATGAAGTGTAGTTTTAACCTCCCAAGGCTGTTTGATTTGGTCCTCCAAAGATAAAATTTAAATTTGGTGAAGTGTGCAAAAACCCTGATTTTCTGCCTTTGAAAAAGATACCAAAATCGATTGAAACACCTCTTCTTTCCCTTATCCATCAAAAATAGCCATTGAATCAGACTTGATAATTCAACAACTATCCATTTGAAGCGGTTTCAAACCATTCAAACTAAAAAAATCCCGATCTGGGCAAAAATTCGGTCATTCTGGCCGTGACAGGCTTTCACCAGCTTATTTACCTAAAAATTCGCTCCTTAGCTAGTGAAAAGCAGAGATTTCACTAGCTAACTAGCAAAGTTCAAGACGAGTTAGCTGGTGAAAGAATAGATTTGTTTAAAATCAAATTTCTCAGTCATGGAGAGTCTGTTTTACATGCTTGAATAGTCGATCGACATCTAGAAATCTTAATATTTCCAATGGTGCTTTCAAATCTGCATTTGGAGTTCGGGAACGTAATCAAAAGTTCCCTGCAATATTAGGCATCATTCTTCAAACAAATTTCAAAATGAATTATTTGATCGCTAAAATCTAAGTATTCCCACCTAGTCTTTGACACTTCGTTCCTTCATGCTCATTCCATGTAGGTTATATCTAGGCATAAAACCCAATCTTGTAGCTTCCTCAAATGAAATGTTGACCCAATGTTTTTCCCCTTTGGCAAAGTAATCAAAATCTTCATCATTGATGATATCAAAATAGATCATACTATTAATGAGGTTATCATATGCCAAAACAAATGCCAAAATTACTGTCTAATTATCATTCATCTTTATACTAGCATTATTCATAGTGTCCTTTGAAGTTTTGACAGTATATGTACTCTTTGATCCAACATGCAAGAATAAAGGAAGCCATCTCGTTGAATGAGGCTTTACAGATAATAACTGCAATAATACCCTTATAACTTTTGTTGCAAATTGTTGCAGACTTGCTGCCACGATCAATATTTTTGTAATGTTTGGAAATGGGAATCGATATCTATATGATCTTCTAGCATGTGAATTTTGATAAAAACACCTCTGTGGCTGTTGTTATGCTCCTGCGTTGGATTTGATTTGATTTGTATGTTCTTGTTGCTATGTAGGTCGCATGGAGCTGAAACACGGGAGCAAGAGCTAGCCTTGATGTTTTCTCTGCTGGCAGTGAATGACATTGATCTATTTTTCCTTTGAATTCTCAAAAGTTTTGATCTGTATAAGTGTATAACAAGTGGCCTACAATTTGTCGCTGGCCTCAACACCTAGGCGCTCATTAGACACTTTGCTCGATAGTTGCAAGCTTTGTTTGACTAATAGTCTTTCGTTTGATGTTGATCTTGAGTCCCAAAGCTTCTCACTCTTTGTCAATAATTCCTTGAGGTGTGCATGCATAGGATAGATATGGTCACTATAACAATTGCCAAAGTTTCCTTTTGATATTTACAATGGTAAGCGCTTTCACTAGCTTACTTGCTGCGGGGAGTACACCTTAACCATTGAAACCCGAGGCTTTCACCAGCTAACTTCAACTTCACAACATACGTTAGCTATTGAAAAGATTTTTCTCAAAAGTTTGAAAATATCTTTTGAGGATCAATTTATTTCTAAGATAAAATCTTAAATCCTATGTTTTGATACTTCTAAAATCTACAAATTTATAAAGAATCCTATTAATGACCATGCTATCACCTACAAAATGAAAAACATTGACTGATTCATCTTGGGAGCTAACATTTGGCTCCAACTAGGATGGATACCTCCCTGTGAGGCCACCAAGAACCTAGTAGTTCCAATGGCCTTTAGCATTGGGCATGGAGTCATCTGGCTTGTGCAATTGATCTTCGGAAACCTGTAGCCTGCTCTGCTTATTCAACCAATAACTGAAAACAACCAAGTTGCTCGTATGGTGAGCTTATTCTTCTTCCTACTCCTACACTAACCAGTAGAGGCAGATTGATCAGGTATAATCAAATTTCCAATGCAGCCATATCAAAAACTGATTTACTGCTAACATCCTTGATATTGACCCAAACAATATAGGAAACCATAGCATACAAGAATGTAATTTGAAAAGATGACAGATCCCACTTTCATATGAAAAAAGTATTTGGGTATTTATGCTGCTTATAGAATCCAAATGATTAGCAATAGGGTCTTCAAAATCATTAAATAATACCTCTTTGAGCTGCTGGTCGAATTGACTATGTTGCAGGCGCTGATTGCCAACACTGGTCTCAATGATGAATGAAAATTTTTCTTCTTCTGTCAAGGAAGAATGCAAGCTCAACTGTTGATCTGAACTTTTCAGCACACTATCTCCCTCTTTGTATCTTTTGCAATTCCCCTTTGTCTACAGAACTAAAAACTGAGGGCTGCCTTCATCATCTACTGCAGATTCAATAATTTCACTTGCTGATTTGTCAATCTGCTCATTACCTTTCAAGTCTTCAAAGGGGATAATTCGATCTTCATGAAAACCTAAATAGTAGATGTATTTGATACAATGTCAAAAGCATCACTAAGGTTATCATAGTGTGGATCATTGATCTCTTGATCATGATGAAGAGTATCTTATGCTGTAGCAAAGTCTTCACAAATGTTGGGATCTTTATACAGCAAATTGAACTCATGACAACATTCAAGAAATAGAAAGTCATCTGAAAATATGCCTTTACAAAACACATGGAAGGCAGCATGAAAATCAACTAAAGAGATGATACTAGTAATAGGCAAAGACCGGTACCAATCATGAGCAATCCCTTCTAATGAAAAACAAAATAGATGGATCTGAACATCCTCATGCACAACTTGCAATCGATGTATGTAATCATGAAAGTCAAGCAAATGTTCAGCTGGCACTTCTCACTCTTCTCCTCGAAATCTGGGAAGATTGTTTTCCCATTCATCTCTACTAGGCACTGGATTAGGGAAACCAGAAATACTTGAAAAATCAGAGAATGCATACCTCTTTGCTAAGATCCTGTTCATGTCATACCAATGGAGTCACCAACAATTTTCTGAACAATGGAGTCACCACTGAATTCGTCCTTCATGGAGTTGCCAGATATATGATTACAACCAAATGATGTCCAAGCTTTGTCTATCATCAAAGCTGGATCTAATGTCATTTCCCAGGGAAGCTGAGCTTCAATCTTCTCTCCCCGGCAACGACGCCAATTTGTTATCACTCCAATAAACCCTTTGTGGTTGTAGACCAAAGGAGCTTGGTAATTTAAGAATATGGTAGACTTGTATGCTTGGAACAATAAGATAAATCAATATCTAATGAAAGTAACCACTCATCATGTATCTGAATAAAACAATGCTTTTAGAGAACAATAATTAGACTAGAGCTGAAAAAAGGGGATGAAGAATACTAGTCCAGATAACCAAATACAACCATATGCAGGGTCATACAAGACAACAATAAATTCTTTAATCCCAGTTTATGAGTTTAATAAGAAGATGACAGTTCTTAAAAGCTAAACTAAACTGGAATAAAGTGTAGAATCATGAAATATATGAAATAATCTAATATTGAAAACAAAAGAGGACTGTGATTCTATTATCAGAATAAGAAGTCAAGTTCAATGGCTAGAAAATGTCTCTTAGATTGAACCTCCTTGGTGCTCCAAATGTATTTGGATGTATAACCTTACAAGATGAAATCTAGATCCTTGAAAGATGGATCAGATTTGCTAAAAGTAGTTAAATCAAAATAGATACAACAAGTGTAGGATGAGATCCTATAAAAATCGATCTAGAATACTAAAAATGGAAAATCAAAACAAAATAGGAAAGGATCCTATATAATGATCTCTAAGAGTAGTAGATTGTTGATGAAGTGCAGTTTTAACCTCCCAAGGCTGTTTGATTTGGTCCTCCAAAGATAAAATTCGAATTTGATGAAGTTTGCAAAAACCCTGATTTTCTACCTTTGAAAAAGATACCAAAATCGATTGAAACACCTCTTCTTTCCCTTATCCATCAAAAATAGCCATTGAATTAGACTTGATAATTCAACAACTGTCCATTTGAAGTGGTTTCAAACCATTCAAACTAAAAAAATGCTGATCTGGGCAAAAATTCGGTCATTCTGGCCGTGACAGGCTTTCACCAGCTTATTTACCTAAAAATCTGCTCCTTAGCTGGTGAAAAGCAAATCTTTCACCAGCTAACTAGCAAAGTTCAAGACAAGTTAGCTGGTGAAAGCACAGATTTTTTTAAAATCAAATTTCTTAGTCGTGGAGAGTCCGTTTTACTTTCTTGAATAGTTGATCGACATCTAGAAATCCTAATCTTTCCAATGGCGCTTTCAAATCTACATTTGGAGCTCAGGAAGGTAATCAAAATTTCCCTGCAATATTAGGCATCATTCTTCAAACAAATTTCAAAATGAATTATTTGATCGCTAACATCTAAGTATTACCACCTCGTCTTTGACACTTCGTTCCTTCATGCTCCTTCCCTGTAGGTTATATCCAGGCAGAAAACCCAATCTTGTAGCTGCCTCAAATGAAATGTTGACCCAATGTTTTTCCCCTTTAGCAAAGTAATCAAAATCTTCATCATTGATGATATCAAAATAGAGCATATTATTAATGAGGTTATCATATGCCAAAACAAATGCCAAAATTACTGTCTAATTATCATTCATCCTTATACTAGCATTATTCATAGTGTCGTTTGAAGTTTTGACAGTATATGTACTCTTTGATCCGACATGAAAGAATAAAGAAAGCCATCTCATTGAATGAGGCTTTACAGATATTAACTGCAATAATACCCTTATCACTTTTGTTGTAAATTGTTGCAGACTTGCTGCCACGATCAATATTTCTGTAATGTTTGGAAATGGGAATCGATATCTATATGATCTTCTAGCATGTGAATTTTAATAAAAACTCCTCTGTGGATTTTGTTATGCTTCTGCGTTGGCTTTGATTTTATTTGTATGTTCTTGTTGCTATGTAGGTCGCATGGAGCTGAAACAAGGGAGCAAGAGCTAGCCTCGGTGTTTTCCTTGCTGGCAGTGAATGAAATTTATCTATTTTTCCTTTGAATGCTAAGAAGTTTTGATCTGTATAAGTGTATAACAAGTGGCCTACAATTTTTCGTTGGCCTCAACACCTGGGCGCTCATTAGGCACTTTGCTTGACAGCTGCAAGCTTTGTTTGACTGATAGTCTTTCATTTCATGTTGATCTTGAGTCCCAAAGCGTATCACTCTTTGTCAATAATTCCTCGAGGTGTGCATGCATAGGATAGATATGGTCACTATAACAATTGTTGAAGTTTCGTTTTGATATTTACAACAGTAAGCGCTTTCACTAGCTTACTTGCTGCGGGGAGTACACCTTAACCATTGAAACCCGAGGCTTTCACCAGCTAGCTTCAACTTCACAACATACGTTAGTTGTTGAAAAGATTTTTCTCAAAAAATTGAAAAGATCTTTTGAAGATCAAATTATTTCTAAGATAAAATCTTAAATCCTATGTTTTGATACTTCTAAAATCTAAAAATTTATAAAAAATCCTATTAATGACCACGCTATCACCTACAAAATGAAAAACATTGACTGATTCATTTTGGGAGCTAACAGACACCATAAAAAGTGTCCAAGGATGCAATAATTATAGGGATATCCATACCATGTAAAATTGATCAAGAATTATTAGCATTATTCAAATATTTTATGAAACATGGGCATAATGTTCCTCTATTATTTTCAAACAAAGAAACTCATGTGAAAGATGTCTCAAACTAAGGGGAATTTGTTGCACTTACTTCTCCCATACCATCTTTGACTCCCCTAGCAACAATTTCTAATTTACCTTGTTTAGAAGTTATAAATATAGATGACCTGACACCTATTGAACCTGAAGATATGCCTTCATCAATTTTTTTTTTCAAAAAGAAAAGAAAGGCTATCATATGAAGAGAATCTCAACAGAAAGAGGGAGGAATTAGCAAAAATAAAATAATGATATATGATGGATAGGGACAGAGTGACCCTGAATTTGCAAAGTAGGTAGCAGACTCATTGGGAGAATTTGCAACTTTCAACTTATGGTTAGTGGATAATTTGATAAAAACAACTTAATTAAAAGAATATTTTGATTGAACAATTGCATAATGATATGAAACAGATGGAAGTTACTGCCAGAGTAAGAATCAATTCTTATATAAGCCAAATCAGACAAGGTTTTGAGAAGCAGATTAAACAATTAGAGGTGAAATTGAAATTAAGTTTTCAAAATCAACACATGAGTAATAACATGGTTTCCTAGAGAGATACATTAATAAATCAATTGCAAAATCAAATAACTACAATTGAGATCATTGTAATTGATATTTCTGCCTTCAAGAAACAAGGATTAGATATAAATGAGAGGTTGTAGATTGTTCAACAGAACTTGTTTGAAAGTTCAGATGCCATCCAAAAAGATTATCAAGTAATCAATAATTCATTGTGGATTATTGATGACAAAGAAAAGGAATATTTTATGGCCAGATCCAAATTCAGGAATTTATAGTGTGGAGACAAAATATAAATGTATCAGGACTTGCTCCTTTTTCATAATTTGAGCAGATAAAAGGAGTAATGGCCTTAAATACCTAGGAAAATAATATTGAAGAAATTAAAATCCTAGCAAAAGAGGCAAATGATGTTTTTCATGATGCTCTTTTAGTTGTAGATCTAGAGATGGTAGAAATTGATATCAATGGTATTGATGCTACACTTGGGCAAGTTGAGATTGAAAAGAATAAAGAAGATATGAAGAAAAGAAGAGAGAGGGTAAAAAATGCTATATTACAGGTCAATCATGTTGATTTGCAAATCTTAAATGATCTTCTGGTGAAACCAAGCTTACAACATTAGATCACTCAACATGTAGTAGTAAAAATTCAAATAAATTTACCATTGGTACACAAAAAGGTATTTTTGTTTGAAATAAATGCAAACATTGAGCCCTTCAAGTTTGTTATTGCATTATTGGATCTGCATCTGCAATACAAAGATCATCTAAATCCAAGTGCACCCATGAGAAAATAGAGGATGAATGAATTGCCAACAAGCATAGGAAATCTCCAAAGATGTTTAAAATATTTGAATTTCTTTTTTAGTTTGTATTATATTCTATTTTGAGAGCTAAGAATGTGGTAAGTATAACCACTTTTGGTTAAGAGAAATTTTGTATAAATAGGAAAATTATAGATGTAATCAAGGCTTCTTCTAGCCGAATGTAAAAGAGAACCTTCTTAATATCAATTTTAAAGAGAAGGCAGAGATTCTACATTTCATTTCCTTGAGTTATGTGCTTTCTCTGTATTTCATTTTCATAACCTCATTTTCTTCATTCTATGATTCTTACAGCTTGAAAGACTATAATTTAGTAATACTTCTACTATGGTCCATATAATTGGAAGTCTATTAAGCTACATGTTTTCCTTTGTTATTATTGTCAGTAAAACAAGACATGTATCTGTGTGTATTTCCTCGTTTCAAATTCATCTTTTAAGATCGATTCTTCATTTTTCTTCTATTACGGATAAGGTAAGATTTATCAGTATTGTATACCTTACTTTCTTTGATAGTTTTGTTATTCATTTCTACTTTTCATCTGCTCAATATTTATAAAAAACTCAAAGAAAGAGATATTGCCTTTATGTTTTCTACTTATTTAATTTATTTGAAGTTTCAACTTAAAACTGAAGGAAGAAAATCATTATAAAAATAAACTTCTTAAATATTGAATGCCTGACATTATTCTTTGATCCTAGAGTAAATATCAGAAACAACAGAACATATATGCACTTGAAAGAATGCTAAAAGTGATGTAGGATGCATATAGGAAAGATAGAATGCATATGGATTAGTAAGAATGATGATATTGAATGCTTGGTGCATATAGACATGCATAAGTGCATGAGATAATTCCTCGACATCATATGTCATGGTCATAGACTAAGAGTAATATCTTGTTATATATGTGCAATAGTGATGTTATGATAATTGAATATTACTAATGATGGATTATGTATCTAGAAAAAATGTTTATAGCATGGTTGAAGAGGTTGATGGATATGTCTCTGCAAACGAAATCCATATGTGCAAAGACAAATGAGGATGGTGATCTTCTAAGGGATCTTGTGAGCTTCTACAACACACTAGCTAATCAGGTAGCATCAATTAATTTGATAATAGCCATGCAGGTAAGCATTTGGGTTGCTTATTATGCATAAATGTTGAATGGATAATGTATCGAGGCATTGGCCAAACCTTCCAACTCACTATGGTGGAATACATGACATAGATATGTGGTATTCCAAATTCAATTCAAGGATGAATTGTGTAGATGTGGCCATGGGTATTGGAACTTCGATTTATTTATCGGTAAAGTTTGATTGCATTATGAAAAGATCAATGTGTTGATAAAGGATAATGAATGATAGTTTCATTCCATTAATATGAATAATAGGTGGAAGTGGTTGAATTGTCGGTAAGATACAATTTTGATATCAGTTTGTGAGCTATTGTAAATGTTGCAATAAAAGAATAATGTGCATGAATACTGAAAATTTGTTTCATTGAACGAAAGTTTAAATAAATTGTAGGAAGAACAGTCTTGAGTATGGAAATGGTGTAAGATCATAAGGAATACAAATGACTATTGTTTCAATATCCAAACATTATGAGAGGGAATCTCATGATTAGGAAATTCAAGTTTCCTATATGAAATAGATTTGAATTAATAATTGAGATTGCTATGATGATATCTCAAGATGCATGTATGTGTATGGTACATATGTGATAATAGTTATCAAAGATAGAAATATTGAGAGGAAGGATATTGTTAGGACACTGGAACCCTATGATTTCCACATGTTACATATTGTTAGTGGAAGTCTAGTAGTAAGTTGGCACTCTCCTTGCACAATAAAACCTTAGCAAATGATGGCCTAAGGGACTTTGTATAAATGAAGAGGTTTCTTGAGCCTGGAGGGTGATTATAGAAAGGAAGAGGAAACTTAATAATGCATATGTCATGGTGGCTAGAATAATGAGGGTGTTTCTGAAGGAATAATGAGACAAATTATTTCCCATGGAATATTTTTGAAACATTGGATAGCCATACAAATAAATATTACTTTATGGTTACAAAATTATTTTAGAATAAATATTACATCGTGGAGTTGAGGAATCTTGTGGAAAAGATCATTGTTACATGATAATGTATGTAAAAGTTATATCTCTTAGTGGATTCTATAGGAATAGTTGAAGAAAAAATACATGAGCGAGTGTTGTAAAATAAGACATTGATGGTTCATCACACTTCTCTTGGATTTGGTCATTCGAGAAATCGACCTACATCTCAATATAGTCAGTTGGGAAATCGACCGGAACTCTACATCATTCGGTCGAGTAGTCAACACAATTTTCAGTCGGACAATCAACTAGAAGTTGAAGATAGTCGGGTGGGATCGACTAACCAAAAAATAAACTACAAGTCTTATTCATGGATGGTCGGGTTGAGAATCCTTGTTGAGTCGACTCAACAACACAAATTTGGTGAAATCAACTCTAACAATCGATAGTTACATGTGGAAAATATCTTTTGATTCTATGGAAGTTGGTTAGGTCTTGAAGTTATAAATAGAAAACCCCATGGGTCATTATCATCAAGTAATATCACACATAGATCATGCAGATAAAGATGTGAAATATGCATTGTTATGTTACTGTTGGTCACTATAATCACTTAATTAATTTAAACAATCAAGTGCTACATAAATTGTCAACCCAGGGAAGTATGTTTATTTCAAAGGTAAACACGCACTATATATGCTCAATTCCAAAAGCAACCTAGAGTTGTAGTAAAGGAAACCATATTAATCACACTTTCCTTGAATAAACTAGAGTTCTGACTAGAATTACATGAAAGCAACCTACCTATTGCAGAGCTTAAAAAGATGATTAATCTAAAGAATCCTGGATTACATTAAAATAAAAACTGCAACAGGAAAGAACAACTATTCTGTAACCAGAGAACAGGACCCTATTCCCAAGCAGGAACTCCAGCACCTTGTTCCTAATTAACACACTTTCATGAAAACATTAATGCATAGAAGGCTAACTCTATCTAACAGAGAATAGGACCCTTAATCCCTTCCATTAAGCAGGAACCTTTAGCACCAGTCTCTGATTAGCACACTCATGGAAATAATTGAAAGCTGACTAATTCTACAGAGAACAGGACCCTTAGTTCCTTCCTTTAAGCAGGAACCTTTAGCACTGGTCTCTGATTAGCACACTCATGGAAATAATTGAAAGCTGACTAATTCTACAAAGAACAGGACCCTTAATCCCTTCCTTTAAGAAGGAACCTTTAGCACCAGTCTCTGATTAGCAAACCTCATAAATTCATCACACAAGATTGCTAATTAAAATGATTATGAACTTCGTGAAAACAATGTAACATTCAATAAAACAAAGTTCTTAACAAGACAGAGTTCAGTAGTGTTTTAGCAAAGTAGAATTCTTTAAAAGTAGTGTTTCAGCAAGACAAAAGTTAATCAAGGCATAAACAGAGATCACACTAACACACACTATAACACTAATGGGTGAATCTTATGAAGAAAGTGGGCCCTCGCTTCTCACAAGATTCCCCTGAGACGAAAAGGCTAGAGAAGGATGCTCAAAACAGTCTTTTATTCATCTATCAATGTATCATATTACAATCTGAAAATGAAGTACGTCCTTCTCTCTGAAACTTTCTTAGTACAAAAAAATGGAGATCCCTCGAATGATGATTTCCTCTTATTTAAAGAGGGAATCTCTTCGATACAATTGATCCAAAAATTACAAGTGTATATTTGAGTCCTATTCTTAGTCAGATCGACTTTCTAAACCGGAATAGGACATCCTAGTCTCCTGCAACAGAATGCTATTACAAGTGTTGAATGAGGCGTTGCTGTTACAGATGGAGTGACAGTTTCTTGTTGCTATTGTTGCATGTTGTTTCGGCAAAGCAAATCGTGGGCTGTTTCAGCCACGGGATTTGTACTCTTGACTATTTCAACACTTCTCATGTAGCAGCGATGGTTGGTGCTTGGCTCACAGTGCAGCTGTTGTATTCAATATGTGTGAGTTATTGTTGACCGCGGACTGTGTAACGGCTTCCTTTGTGTTTCAGCATCGTCAGTCCTGGACTGTGTAACAGCTTCCTCTGTGTTCAGCATCGTGACCATGGACTATGTAACAGCTTCCTCAGCATCGTAGATCATGAACTGTATAACAAATTCTATGTTTCAGCATCGTCGACCATGGACTGTGTAACAGCTTCTGTGTTTCAGCATCGTCGACCATGGACTGTGTAACAGCTTCTGTGTTTCAGCATCGTTGACCATGGACTGTGTAACAGCTTCTATGAATTGTTGTTTCAGCAACAGGCCTCCAATGCTAATCTGCAGTTTGAACTATTTCAGCACTTATACATTTCTAATCAATGGTTAAGTACGAGAGTGATGTAAAATTATATGTAAAACAGATTAAACATATAGTAATGAGAAGAGACATTATATACCTTTGGAAAGATAAGATTAAGTGCTAATATGGGTTTAAATGTGAGTGAACAAGAGTGTAATGGTGGCACAAATTATGGGCAAAAAGGTACATTGTGTGGTCCTAACATCCCCCCCAAATGAAAATATTGCATGTCCTCAGGCAACTTCACTCTGAATCAGAGTCTGAATACCGACTCTGAGCATGCAAGTTACTCAAGCAGTAGCTGTGGGAGGTGTTGTTGGTTGGCGCTCTGAACCATTGGACACGTTGTAACCTTTTCCAAGCTGTTGTTTCTGTCCTTTTAGGTAGCTTATAATGGATTTGATATCTTTCTATTGGCAACCAGAGGATAGGAAAATAAAACCGGTACCCTATCCAGATTTCAACACATTGCTGAACACATTGGATGTAGTTAGGTACCCTGGAGATTTCTACCTCGAGGTTAGTGGGGATAAAAGGATTGTGTTCCTGTCTTTTCTCAGTGGATTGCTGCCAAAACAAGTTGTTTGCCTAGAGGGCAGCAATTTCTGTGGATCTGATGAAGTGCTGACAATCCTGAAGCACTGTTGATTGCAGTTTCTAAACGTGTTTAGTTATCCCTGGTTTCTTTAAGAAATGATAATATTTTGTGACAAAGGTGGCTGCATTCTGTGGTTCTGGTCTTATCCAAAGAAGGCGGTTGTCTTCATTATGCTTGGCAGCCATGAAGTCATCTTGCCAAATAATCTGATTGTGGAGAAAGGAGGTGAATGCCCAAATCTGGATGTCCCCAACAAGAGGATTAAGGTTCAGCTGTCTATTCTTAGGGATGGCTTCATTATGGAAATATGCCTCACAGAGGAGGTGTTGATCCCTAGCAGATGCTTCTGTAAAGGCTTTGACAAAATCTGTTGGGTGTAGTACTGCATGGGGTCTACCTTCTGTGATTGATTTGATCTGAAACCATGTAAGTCGTTCCATAAGGAACAAGGACTAGTTGCAAGATGGTTTCCTTGTATCCAATAGATTTTGTGTTAGGTCAAATACCAAGGCCAATCTTCCTTTCAAATCTTTGTTCTGTTTCTTTAGGGCACGAGCTCCTGACGTGTCTTCTCTAAAGCTTCCCAATTTGAGTAGGTGTGATTTATCCATATTTGTCTGTGCTCTTGCAGGCTTTTGGCCTGTGTAGCAGCATACTCTTCCTTCCATTTCTGTATTACTACCTGCTCATCCCATGGATGAGTTTGTGTTTCAGCGTTGCAAATAGTGGGATGAGGTAAGGTCTGAGTAGATTTTTCCACAAAAGTGTGGATATTGGTCTGTCTGGGAGGGGCAGATTCTTCACTAGACATTGTTTGTACGACTTTGTTAACAAAAGCAGGGGTTTCAAATTTGACATTTGTTGCAGGGCAAGGTTCAGTCTTAAGCTTGGGAGGTCCTGCTGGTTTTTGTGTTTCAGCTGTAGCTGGTTCTTGTGTGACAGTTATAGCTGGTTCTTGTGTAGTAGCAGGTTCTTCTTCTTTGATTGCAAAGGTGGAAGAAGTAGGGGGAGCTCCTGGCATTGGGATTTGGATTACCTTGTAACCTACTTGATAGTAGATATCCCCACATTGACAGCACATATATTCTTTACACGGGCTCTCTGTTTTAATCCCCTCTGACATGGTTGTTATGCGAGCGAGGGTGTGCAAGTTACATTCCTTCTCATATGCTTCCTTTGCCATGGCTAGTTCTTGCTCGTATGCTTCCAGTTTAGACTTTAGGAATTCATTTCCTAGCAAGATAGAGGCCATTGTTGGTTCTGGTTGAGGGATGAATGGTTCTTGTGTGGCAGTCACAGCCTCACTAGCTGATTCTTGTGGAGCATCTACAGGAATGGCAGCTGATTCTTGTGTTTCAGCTTCTTGATGTAAGGAAAGTAACATTGCAGCACCATGGACTTTTGATTCCTGTATCTCAGTATCAGTATCAATAGTTGGTTCTTGTGTTTCAGCTGTAGCTGGTTCTTGTGTGGCAGCTATGGCTGGTTCTTGTGTTTCAACCACTGAATGAGTAGTTGGTTCTTGTGTTTCAGCTACTGAATGGGTAGTTGGTTCTTGTGTTTCAGCTACTGAATGAGTAGTTGTTTCTTGTGTTTCAGCTACTGAATGGGTAGCTGGTTCTTTTGTTTCAGCTACTGAATGAGTAGTTGGTTCTTGTGTTTCAGCTACCTGATTGAAAACAGATGATGTTGCAATACCCTGGGCATCTAGTTCTTGTGTTTCAGTGCCCGTGGGTGGAATAGGCAAAGATCCTGGGATTTGGGAGGTTGGAGGAGTACGGGGTATTAGTCGGATGGGTTGGGGATCTAGGGTAGTGGCAATAATGGCTGGCCTTATTTAGGCCCTTGTTCGCTTTTTTTCGTAAGAAGGGCGGAAAGAAGGGAATTTATTTTCGTTTACGTGAGGATTTTTTCTCAATGATGGGGCAGGGGGAATTATCTGGCTCAGATTCATCGCTAAGAATATGAAGGGAGGGAGTGGATGATTCTGGTAAGGTATGAGGTAGGCTTGGTATGGTAGGGGGATTGATTGGACTGATTGGTTCTGTGGGAGGGCTATTGGGTACTTTTGGAGAGTCTGGGGAGTTTTGCGGATGCTGCTCCTGGAGGTTTTGAGGAATTTCAGTAGCCCTTTGGGGGTTTATGGGTGGGTTGTTTAGTGGAGGGTTTTGTTGGTCAAAACCCCTTTGGATAAGTAGTTGGATGAGACGGTGATGGGTGAGTGAAAGGGTGGGATCTTTATCCTTTCTGCAGTAGTGTGCCATATTTTTCAGACAACCCAACAAATAATAAGGAATATTCACCTGTCTATTATGTCGTAAATGAGACAATAGAAGAAATTTGTGCTGGTAAACTACCTGGTATCGGCCTTCGCAGGTAAGTAATGTTTGACGAATCTTGCAACTTCTGACCATGGGGGCGGCAACGAGCTAAGTTGAACACCTCGACCTTTAAATTCAATTTGTTCTTCTGGCAGGAAGAAGTTCTGCTGGGCATTCCGAATGATATGTTTAAGGCTGAACATGTGAATGTCGTCGGTAGGGAGGCCTGAGACCTGTGCTATATCCTCTTTTGTTACTGAAATTTGGACCCCTTGAACAATAGAATGGTCTTCCTGAAGGTTTTGAGCGAATTGCAGAACCTGTTGTTCATCATACCCCTGGAGTCTCTGAAAATAGCTGAGCCATCCTGCCTGCTGAAAAATTTGATAAGCTACTGGATAATGTTCTAACAGGGTAATCGTGGTGGGTTCGTTCTGTATAACAGAGCCTCCCATAGCTACTAGCTCGGTAAAATACACCGTCAAAGAGTTTGAGTAACATCTTCTGCGCATAGTGAGTTTTCTGAGTGAAGGTATGCAAATGGTGGTACAGCACGCAAAAGGATGGTAAAATAGGAACAACGGTGGTGAATTCGTGTGAAATGATGGTATAAAAGGTTTGATATGTCCTCACCTCCCATCAAGTACGACTAATAATGATTGCACTCGAGTGGTCATAATGATTTGGAATCTTCTCATTAACTATAGCTTAACAGNGTCGAGTGGTCATAATGATTTGGAATCTTCTCATTAACTATAGCTTAACAGAATTACATAAAATTTACATACCTCGCTTTACCTTCTGATTCGTGCTGCAAACAAAATATAATGCCTGTCCACGATAGTTCTACAGTGGTTGTGGCAGAGACTTTTAATTTATTAGATGAATTGTATCAAGGATTTGCTTTCTGGAAGGACGAACTAGAGTATGATAGCATAAAATCTTGCTCACAGATAATGTTGAAAAGTTGGTGTTTCAGCAACAGAAAAGAACGGGGTGAAACAATTGTTGGACGGTGTTGTTTCGTCGATGAAGAAATGTGAAGAAGTGCCAGACTGTAGTGTTTTGGCAATAGGGAGAAGGCAAAAAGTTGTTGTAAATGGTGTTTTAGCAATGGGGAAAGTCAAAAAGTGCTTAACAGTGGTGTTTCAGCATCAGGAAAAATGGGGTGAAACAATTGTTGGACGGTGTTGTTTCATCAATGAAGAAAGTGAGGAATTTTCGGACTGTAGTGTTTTGGCAATAGGGAGAAGGATAAAATTTGTTGTAATTGGTGTTTCAGTAATGGGAAAAAATGATGAAAAGTTGTTGACAATGGTGTTTCAGCAACAGAGAAGAAAAGGTGAAACAATTGTTGGACGGGGTTGTTTCGTCTATGGGGAAATGGGGGAAAGTGGTAAAAGGTTTCTGAATAGTGGGGGAAAAAGGTTTGGGGTTGTTGATAGTGGTGTTTCCATAATGAAGAAAAAGGAACGAATTGCTGACAGTGGTGTTTCAGCAACAAAAGAAAGTCAAAAGTGCTGAACAGTGGTGTTTCAGCATTGGAGGAAAGTCAAAAGTGCTGAACAGTGGTGTTTCAGCATCGGGAA